>CM019148.1:265212127-265250539 GCA_009733165.1 Naja naja
TCAAAGAAGGAGAGCCTTGAGCAAAGCAACAATCCCTTTTATCTCTATCATCTTTTCTCTGGCAGAAGAATCACGTAATTCGAACTTCCTGAGGTTCTTTCTTTTTCCTGTTGAGGATATACCTATTATATTCTTTGTTTTGAATATAATCTAAGAGACTGTTTGTAGGCTTTGCCAAAAGCTCTTTCTTCAGCTTGTCTATCTGGTGTATACCTAAAATCTCCAGTTCAACACACACACACACACATGCACACTCCAAATTCACTTTATTGTCATGCTTTGTATAATTCATACTACCAGTTTCATTCTATCTTCTGACCACTATATTACTTGACATCAGAAAAAGCAACAAGGATATAGTCACAAGTAGAACGAAGGTAACAGGAAGGATGAGAAGAATAATAGTAATACAGTCTTAATAAATAGTTTAACAGTGTTGTGGAAATTAGTTGTTTAGCAGAGAAACTGCAGGGCAACCCAACTTAGCATAATGTTTTAGTATTATTCAAGTTGCCTGGAAAGATTCTGTATTAAATTTTTCTTGTAACCTATAATTATGAAACACTCTTTTTCTCTTTAGCAACTGATTTTGTGGTGATTTCCGTAGAGCCATCTTTCCCTCCAACTTTGTCCATCTCTTCATCTTTTCTGCGCTTAAGTTAAAATTAGTGCATTGCTTCTTGGATGCAGTGAAATATATTGAAACACCTATTTCAAAGTACTATATATGGTAAACATAATTTAAATTTGGACTAATAGAATAGAATAATGGAACAAATAGAATGTATTAATAAAAGGTATCAATAATAGGACAACAGGGAAAGAGGAACTGACGCTTATAAATCTGTTGCACATTTCTAATTTTCACAACTAGAGATTAAGAGACAATGAATCTGTCATCTGTAGTAGATTCTAGAGTTTAGGGCTGTAAAACCTTTGACACATCTTACTGCAATTTACAAAAAGTGATTAATTTCAGTGTTGCTGCTAATGAACTTACAATTCTAAACAAAATATCTGTTATTTGCAGTGGCATACTCACATTACTGACACTGCCTTTGTTGTTCAGTATTCATGTGCATTCTTTCAAAATGGTGCAGCCCTAGGACAAGAGCCATCAAAACTATTAAGTCTACAGCATGACGCTCTAATCATTTGTCTTCCTCTCCATTATAGAGTAGAAAACTAACTTTTGTAGAAAACAAACATTAATAAATACAAATGCTTAGAATATGTAATTGGCTGGAGGACAAACAAGGGGAAAGTCATACATTAAATATTTATATTGTTTTATGAATTATTCCACTTTTTCCTTTTTCTTCCCTTTTTAATCATTATAAACAATAACGTTTATAATGCTATTAAATTATAATGCTATTAAATTCAAAAAGTCACATTTTTTAAATAACATGAAATCAATGCAATGCAAATGCATCTCTTATTAATGTTATATTGAACATTAATTGTGTAACTTTATTTATACAGTCTGTCCATATACAGATATTACCTCTTATGGAATATATATCTCTGTTCTAAATAAAAACATTAAAAGAGAACAAACCATATAATTTACTTAAAATGGGACTATACCTAGGAATGCGAGTGATATTTTTGGAATAAGACAAGAATACCTAAGTAAATTAATCAAGATTTCATGTATTATTTCATGTATTGTAAGGTTCCTCAGAATTTTAGCTCACAACTATTTTCTGGTCATAAATTTAGTGATTTTACAAGCTTTCGAACGATTTTAGATATCTTCCAAATCAAGCAATTTCCTCTCAAGCAATTACATTATTTTCTTTCTGTAACAAACTGTTTTGCCTATATAAGTAATTCCTTTACACTATTTTCAGCCTTATACTGTAAGAAAACTTGCACAATACCATTAAATAAATCCTTGACAATTACAATATAAAACCTGCTTAGAAAAATCTTTTAATTATTATAAGATTTGCTTATTATCTTAAAATATGAATAACGGGTATTATATATTTATAATATCAACATACCTGTTGCCACAATTTTTCTTTTAACAAAAGTTCCTACTACAGAAAGCACTCTAACATAAATTTGCTCAGAGAAATTAATTCCTTACCTTTTCTTTTTATTCATATTGTAAAACTAATATAGTAGCAATCTGTCCCATAGTAATAACAGGATCTCTTTACCTTTTGTTTACTGTAACTTCAACCTAAAATAAGACTTTCAATAGCTTTCTTTGTTGAATTATTAACTTACAGATATTCCTGAAGCTAACTTTGATTTTAAAGTGCTAAAGGCTACAATGTCAGTTATCTGGACCTGGTGAACTTATTTAGAAATTAACTGTTGTAAGTAGAATACATTTCTATTTTTTCTGGGTGACTCTATGCTGATCTAAAAGACAGAGAACACTAAAAAAATCTAAAACAAATTACTTGAAGTATGTAATAACACAAAGCAATTAAATTTTCTCAGAATAAAGGTTAATCAAGCCCATCTTCAAAAATACTTAAATAAGCCTTTACAACAACGTAATTGTTAACATTTCAATTAAAGCTTTTGCATCCAGATATGGACTATTTCCTGTTCCCTGGAATGGAAAACTTCTTTGATGTCATCTGGAAATTTCCCGGACATCTTTCATGGCTAAACTGAACAAAGTAACTATGATTTCTCCACAAGCCAAAGCTACAATTTGGCAACTCTTTGCACTGTTTGTGTTTATGTCTACAGCAATGTTTCACAACCTTGGCAAGTTTAAGAGGTATGGACTTCAACTCCCAGAATTCCGCAGCCAGAGAAACAGAATTCCACAGACAGAGAAACACCTACATTAAGAAACTGCAGAAGACAATTTATTTTCTTTCCTGTGTCAAGAACCATTCACTGACTTTTGCATTGTACATTTCAGTGGTGCACTGCCCTAACAGCACTGAAAGCAGCCAAGAGAATATGGGCAGGTCAGAGTGCTAAACTTTATGTAACACTGCTTCAACCCATGTTATACTCATGCTATAGGAGATACCTTTCAACTTACTTGGACCACCACAGCTCTTTGTAGAACAGATTGGGGTTTTGAAATATTTATCTTAAAAGCACAATGTGAACTAACAAATCATAAAATCATTTTGGAAATACATGACATAGCAGCTGTTAAAGCAGAACCTTTAATTATTAATACAGTAAAACTATTAACCTCATTTCACCAAGAAAATGCTCAAACCAAGAAAAAAGCTACAAAGCAAAATCTGCCTGCCCAGCACAGAGACTTTTTTTTAACATCATTCCTCCTGAAACAGGCCTGGTATTCTAGTCATATGGGGTTGCTATATTTGATGCAAAGCTATGAAAAGGATGGGAATAGGATTCCAGTCATGACTCTTCCTAGCACTTCAAAAGTCAGCTTCATCAAGAATTCCACTGAGATTATTAGACTTTTTATGGGAATTTTGGAATTTAAGGAAGACAGAGAAAGATAAAAACTAATGAAAAACCCCTGATGCTTTGGTTTGTACCATTTTTCTCCATGAATTACCGTGTTTCCCCGAAAATAAGACCTACCCCGAAAGTAAGACCTAGTGTAAATCTCCAGTTCCAGGAAGACTTTTCAGGGAGCAACCGTGCACCCGAAACACCCCCTACACACTCACACCCACTATTTGGCATCATAAATATATAAGACCTACCCTGAAAATAAGACCTAGTGTGTTTTTGGGAGGCAAAAAAAATATAAGACAGTGTCTTATTTTCGGGGAAACACGGTATTTTGTATGTTTTATGTACTAAGATGTTATATAAATATTGAAAATTTATTAATTTTTTTATCCCACCTTTATTACTTTTATAAATAACTCAAGATGACAAGCATATATAATACCACTTCTTCCTCCTGTTTTCCAACAACATTCCTGTGAGGTAGTTTGGGCTGAGATAGAGTGACCAGCCTAGTCACAAAGCTGGCTTTCATGAAGAAGGCAGCAGTAGAACTCACAGATGCTCCAGTTTTTAAATTAAGGAGTCCTTGTACCATTACATGTGTAACTGCATGCAAAATGGTATCATGCATTACATGTGTAACTGCATCCATATTTGGTTTCCCAGTTACTTCCACTTTCATCCTAGCCTCCAAACTATACAGAATTCCACAATTCTTCCAACAATTATAAGATTTGTTCAGATGGTTCCATTGTTGAGGTGACTATTTCTATCCTCCCTCCCCTGTGAATTGAATTTTAATGATAATAAGTTTTTTACTTTGTACGATTTTTGTTTTTATTGATTGTTCTTACTGATTCTTTGGTCACCTCCAGTTAGATGATGGCTATTATAAATTTGACTAAAAACAAACAAACAAACTTAAGTCCAATCCATTAGAGGTTCTTGTTTGGAGAAAGCAGTTCCATCAAACAGATACTATAAAATATACATTTCAATTCAACTTTTCCATTTTGATAAGTTTCCTTTCTTTTTAGAAATTGAAATATGTACACAAGAAAATTCTCTATATATGTAACATTAAAAATGCCTATATCCTTTAAAGTAGCTGTGAATTGGAGAAACATAAAATATAATAACTCCTTACATCTCAAACACTGTCTACAAAGTAGGTCTTTTTTTAACAATGAAGTTATATCTGACAACGAACATTTTATTAATGTTATAGAAAGTAAAGAACCAAGCAACACAAACTTCACTTAATATTGTATCTTACTCTCCATATATTTTGGGATTGTTTCTGTATGCGTTTGTGTTTCCAGGAGAGGCCTACTATCTCCATTTACAAAACTCCAAACATTACTAGATGATAGTAAAGAGTTGTATTTTCCTATATCATCTTTGCTGCTATATGATAGTTGTCCAGATTTCTAAAAATCCCAAATATAATAATTGATTCTAGGATGGAACAATATTTTGATATTTTAGTAGTTCAGAGGGGTGACATTCTGTGGTTTTTAAATGAGAAGCAAGGATTTGAATGAAAACTGTGCTATTTTACTACTTCAATTCACTTAGTATTCCACCGAAGTACAGTTTATTTACCCAGATTTTGGGCTCTTTCATTAACTCTTTTTATTAGCATTCTTTCATTGCAATTTTGGTTCCTTTTTGAATTTGTTTCAGTTAAGCTACTTGTGTTTATGCCATAATCTTACAAATTAATATAGTACTGATCCAAAGTCCATTGAAGACTGCTTAATGATTTCTGAAGAATTCTAATCATTATCCTGACTAGTGAAAAAGAGCATTGCCAAATTTAGTTTAGCACTTAATTTTTTCTTAAATTACGCAAACTTTCCATTACTTTTTAAGCCAAATCCCAATGCCTAAATACAAATGATAGATGTAATCTATCATTAGGACACTTTGGTCCAAGTAAAATGTATTACCCTAATTCCTATCTCACAGGTTGTTGTAAAATAAAATGAGAGGAGAGCCTCATCTACGCTGCCTTCAATAGTCTGAGAAATGATAAAATAAAATACTAATCAATTAAATAAACAAAGAGCTCACCAAAAGTCAAGAGTGGCAATGACCAACCACCTCTTTTCCAGGTACATTGATCACCTAATCTGAAGTAGACACTTTCAGGCAGAATATCTGAGATCAACATTGTGGTACATTATGAAGTGGTTGGTTTAGCTTTGGGTTAATACAATGTATAAATCTAGACAACAGCTGAGATGATAACAGATTACAAATACAATACAATGATTTGGTAACTATGATTTAGACATTAAAAGAGTTGTGTGGGGTAGCTAGTCATAATTTATTCTACATCCATGTTTAGTATGGATTAGTATAAGGTATGTCTCAATTAGCATAATTGATTACTTATTCAATCATTTAAGATTATCTATTATCTGTTATCTGAGAAAAGGAAAGTACTGGTGGAAATAGTCTTAAGAGAAATTTTCAACCCCAAGTAAGACAATCAACCAGCCACACCTGTCTCAATGCATTATTACAAAGGGAAGACACACAAACACATATAAGGCAGATGTATGAATATTAGAACATTTAATATTAAGTTGAGGCAGGTCCTGGTTCTTCTAAATAAAAGAAATAGAAAATAAACCACATTACAGGAACAGAATTACTGCTCTTTTATTGACCAAACTGGCTATTAATGAAATATAAGAAAGTGGTACAATTATGCTAATAAATGCATCTAACCTCCTTTTAATCAGAATAGTTTCTTTCATCAATATGTCTGCTAAAATATTTCATAATTTGACACATTCTTAACTATTAATTAGTTCTGGCTAGTGATATCTTCCTTATAAGCCTCCCTTCGATAGCTATTCAAGAGACATTTCTTTATTCATGTTAATGTTCCTATACAGGGGCATCTTCTTAGTTAAGTGGATACAACACGGCTGGAGATCTTTTGACCCCTTTGGTTGTTACTGAATTGCATCTCCCAATATCCCTATATAGCCAGGCTATATAGGGTATAACTGTATTCTTCTAATATGGTAAATTCCCCACTTTTTCTTTCAGATATTATCTCATGCTACTTTGATTGCTAACGCATAAAAGCCCTGGGGGTGAAAAAGAATTTTCCCCTTCAAAATACAAATCAGAAAAAAAATACCATGTGATGAACTAATCTGTCTAATTTCTTATGCTTTTTACCCTTTCCTGTGTTCATGCTTTGAATAAATTAGGGAAGAATTAACTCACGGGCTGGAATAAAAGAGTAATCTATATAATTATTCTAGCTAATAGCAATGGCCAAATAAAGATGATAAGAATATTCATTAAAGATAAATCACAATGAATGCTAATACAATTCATATTTCCATTAACTTCTGATGGAGGCATTGAGAACTAAACAGGTTTCTGACAGAGTGGAGATGACAATCTCAGCAAAGACCAAAGAACCAGCAAATAGACTGATTCTTCAGAACTTCTCAGGATAAAGCAGGGGTCCCCAAACTTGGCAACTTTAAGACTTGTAGACTTCAACTCCCAGAATTCTGGAATTCTGGACATTGAAGTCCACAAGTCTTAAAGTTGCCAAGTTTGGAGACATCTGGAATAAAGAGAGGACAGGAAATCACCCACATATGCTTTGGACAGCTATTCCTTGCAAGGAGACCATAGGATAGTGGTCTCCCATGTATTAGGGTTCTAGGAGATGCAGATCAGCCATTGTACTCACAGCCATGGCAGAACATCACTTTTTATTCATTTTTGGAAATTAACTTATTTACTATGCTAAGGATATTAGAGATGATCGGTATGACAACTCTGAAAAGCCATCTGGTGAATATACATTCTTTCTTGAACAAACTATGTCTCTAGGTAAGATGAGCAGCAGATAAATTAAAAAACAAACGAATGAAATGAACTATTAGAATTTAAGAACTGGAAACAAATAGCACAAGGTCCTGATCTAAGAAAGTTATAAATTAATTAAGGATCCAGAAAACTTTGGAACATTTAGACTTTTACGGTAGATGTAAGAAATAATTAAATAAAATAGCATTTTTTGAGAACCAGTTTGTCCATTTTAATTTGAAACAGAAAACTGAGATTTTATGATTTCAGAAATTAAGACACTAGAGGGGACTAAACGTTCCAGGAAGAAAAGGAAAAGGGGGGAAAGGTATAAATACCTTTGATTTTTAGCGTGTGATTATAAAATGATATAAAACATTGTAACATTAGAAATACAGTAGAAGGTTTTTTGAAGAATAGATATTAATAGCTACAATATCAGAAATGTAAACAATTATATCTGCTTCTATGGACAAACTATGTCCAAAATATGTTAAATCTGATGGAGAAATACTGAAATACGGAACCAGAAATACTGGATGATTAAATAAAAAGTATAGAATATAAGAGAGAAAAAATAGGTAAAGTCTAATTACAAATTATAAAGTCAAGAGAATTATCCTGATAAGGACTTTTTACTGAATATACAAAATGCTGGTGGTTAAAATTTTAAAAATCAAAGTGAAAATACAAATGACAAACCAAGATAATCACCCAGATAATGACTTTTTATTGGATTTAAAAAAGGTTTGCTAAAGAAGCCTCTGTGATGGGAAATGAAAATTGAAGAGACCAAATCCTAGGACTGGAGACTGTTAGAAGTACAACAGAATATAATATTGGCTGGGTTGACCAAGGTTAATATATATATATATATATATATATATATATATATATATAGGTCTTGGTGTATTGGTCTTGTCCGTGTAAGGTTGAAATACCTTTAGCGTTTGACGAAATCTCATCCGTCATCTTCCGTGGCTGGTGTCTTCAGCTTGGTTCTCCCAGGAGAACCAAGCTGACGTTTCGACGAAGCCTGAGCCGATGACGTGATCAGCTTGGTTCTCCCAGGAGAACCAAGCTGAAGACACCAGCCTGAAGATGACGGATGAGATTTCGTCAAACGCCAAGGTATTCTCAACCTTACACGGACAAGACCCGAATACACCAAGACCTACATACCTTTACCCGTGAAAATCTACGAAAACATATATATATATATATATATATATATATATATATGTATATATAATTATTTATTTGACTATTATTTATTATTTATTCGATACACACACACACACACACAACCTTTGTGGACTTTTTGCTGACATTAGAACTGAATAATTCACGATTTATCAATTTACATATCGACAAATAATAGGTTATGGATAGAAGAGATATTTGTATCAAATTTGTTTTTTACTTGTGATGAAATTTGGAATTCACTTTTTTACATATGTTTTCTTATTTTACTTTCTTTTTCTTTATTTGCGCTTTTTGTTCTTTGTTTTTTTTAACTTTTGTTTGTATTTCTTTTAATACTAGAATTAAAATATTTAATAAAAATTATGAAAAAAATATTCCTCCTTCAAACATGTTTCATAAATAACTACTAACTCATCACAGCTTTGAAGAGAATTGTGAAATTAAATCATATGCAGGGGAGAAAAAGGATTGAACAGAAAGTAGATCTCAATTTGCTGGAGAATCACTCTGTGATACATGGTAGAATGAAAAGGAATTTTTTTCCATCAATTCCTGGAGAATGCATTTCAGGATTTCATTTAAAAAATAAACACACGGTCCTGATACCTTTCTTACTTCCACACTTAATGTATGTGTCCCAAAATATAACTGAGTACTAGTCAGCACAAGGAAGATCACCATTCTTTCTTCATCTCTGTATTTAAGTGCCTTTGATACTAGATAATTTCAATGCAGCCTAATAACAATTGCAATGTCAACCAGTCATTAAAATTTGAGGCATTTTTTTAATCTGCTACTAGAAACTGCCATAGGAAATAAATATGCAACTAAAACCTCTGGCTAATAAGAAACAAAAGAATTACCACAAATACATCTGAGTGATGCATATGGCACTTCTATTGCTCAATATGCACCACTGAAGAAAAAACAGAGAATGTAGAAACAGAAAGTCTGTATTTTTTTAAGCTGCAACTTTGCCATTGTTTAGTGATTTCTGATTTATATACTATGTTCAGGAAGACTGAATACATATTCAATTTTTCCTGAACTTAATATATAAATTTTAAAAAATCCCTAAAACAATTTGCATAATTGAAGATAAAAAGAATGAATATCTGCTTAAAATACATAGTACAAATTTGGTCCAAGTTATGTTTTTCTTGTTGTTGATAACAATCTTAATTTATTTCATTCTGATTTAAAGGATTATCATTCTGCCCAACTCATAAATTATGGCCTTAGGCAGTGTACATCAATAAATAAATAAGTAAATAAAACCACAACCAAGAAAAATGAAAGTAAGCGTCTAATTCTCAGAGAATGCCTGGATAAGACCCTTCAGTTTTCTTGGCAAGATTTTTCAGAAGTCATTTCAGAAATGTCCTTTCCTAGAGCTGAGACAAAATGACTGGCCCTAGGTCACTCAGATGGCTTTGTGCCTACTAAGGTAAGACTAGAACTCATGGTCACCCGGTTTAGAAAGATCTGCATCGCTCAGTGATTGTAAGGTTTAATTGCCTTATTTCTGAACAGTCTGTTCTAGCAAGAATCAAGGCTAAGAATCACAAGTTACTACTAGCACAATGCAGAAAACATTGCAGACAACTTGTGCTCAAATTACTGCCAATTGTGATTTATCTGGGCACTGAACCCCTCATTCTTCCCTAAATGGCAGCCATTTAAGCTGTTTAAGAAGTCTTCACATTAAAAGGCCTCATGGTGAGTTCAAGTATCATTTGCAGGATAGATCTTTTTCTTTCAACACAGAACTAAAGTGCTGGATTTTGGAAAAGATAATAGATGCAGCTCAAATGTTACACAGTGTCTAGGTTACTCACAAACAAGATTGAAAGGATAATTGGTATTGTGGAATAGAAATGAGTCAGTAAAATGCTGGGCTGTTACAAAAAAAGAGAGTACTCTGTGTTCCATTCTGAACTGAACAAAGATTTTCAATCTCTGTTCTGAAATTTAAAGATGCTTGGTAGCTTCCAGGCTTTATCTTGAAAAATAAATATACAAATTTGATTTAAAATGATATAAAATCTCCCCAACCTTAAATTATATTCAGTTATGCTTGATGCTCTGTAGGAAACAATAAAATTTCACTGGAGACCAAAGTAAAGAAGCGTACACCATCAATAATCTTCTGAGGAAGGAGAGAATACAGCCACATCCACGCACACAGAGTTTCCTGCCTTTTTTTTTAAAGTCCAAAGTTTCAAACTGGTTTCACACTTCATTTCCTCCAAGAAATACCTCACCGCCCTTTAGACATCCTTCCTTATTTTCTTTAAATATGTTTTTCCTATGAGACCATGCTCTTATCTCCCGAGAAACAGCAGCAACGGTGGCTGTGGTATAAGGCAACTTGAAAAGGGATATACAAAAAAGCCAATCCCATACAGTAATACACCCCAGGAACATCAACTTTAACCTCTCTAGCATAAAATAGGAATAATAGCAATTTATTTTTCAGAAAAATTAAACAGGTGGCCAGTTGCAAGCCTGAACTTGCTCTTTGTTCCTATATCCAATGCTTTATATCTATCCTGTGACCCACTGTTGTGGTTCGACGGCAGCAGGTGTGGACAACTGAGGTCTCGGAGAGCGAGGACTCAGATGAGGGGCCTACGTGTGATGCAGGGATGGGGCCAGGACCATCAGGGAGTGGAATGCTGCCTTTGGAGATTGTGGAGGCTGGCAGCAGTGATGAAGAGGTCCCCGAGGAGCCTGTGCCCAGTGTGCATCCGTGCAGGACTGCTTGAAGAGCAGCTACAGCAGCACAGGCGACTTGGAAATAAGGCTGCAAGATAATGGCCTCTCCCTCAAGAGATAAAAGCCAGCTAAGAAACCGGAAACCAAGAAGTTTTTGCACTCAAGCCTTGTGGACGTTCGGAATATCTTGGTTGGTGTTTGGAGACTCTTTGTGTTTGAACTATTTCTTAGTAACTTTATCTACTGTTCTTGGCAGCCTTGCACCACCTTGGCAAGGCTCGTTCTTATCAGAGATAAGACTCAGTTGTGACTGCACAAAATTCGTCTCACACTATTTCATTTCCCCATTCCTCTTTTACCAACCCTAGGGCTCCAAACCCTGCTCCTAACTGGCTGAAAACAACACAATAAAACTACCCCTTCCCCCTACAACTACTACAAAAACCACCATCGAGAACCATCTATCTCCAGGGTAATACATGTATAAAAAAACCTGCTATTTGGTTAGTTTAAGGATAATTGTAGAAAAGGATAATGAAGACGACTCCAGGCAAATCTGAGGTCAGACGGACAAATCTTATTACTGTAACTTGTCTTCCATCAAAGTATTCATATGATCTCAAAATATTGGAACTTAAATTCTGTAGCTTTTGAAAGAGATACACATGAAGTATATTTCCTGCAAACCTTATCCAAACAGTAAATCAAAATAATTATCCAAACAATAAACCTAAATAATTCCTACCTAAATAAGGAAATCAACTATTCTGTCTAAAGTCAATATAGCACCATGCAGTCTCAGGAGTATATTTCAGGGTCTCCTCACACTACTCTCTAGGAGGATATGATACGATCACAGTATACCATCAAATGTACACAGCCACCCATCTATTCAATGAAACTGAATTTGAATATGTGATGTGATATATATATGAATGAAAGAGACCTAAAACAAGATAAGATTGACGACATCAGCAAGCACTGCAGGCCCAATTAGCAAAAGTAAGATCAGGAACGCATTGGTTGGAAACATCCAGAAAAGGCCTTCATCCTGCAGTGAATAGAAAATGGCTAAAATGATTAGATAGATTAGATTGATAGATAGACAGACACACTCAGAATTTTGGAAGGCACTCAATTGACTATTTGTTAGTTAGTTACTGTATAGATATACTGACATAACGAGATCACATTTCAGAGCAATCCTGAAGAATGTTGGTTTTGATTTGCCATTGCTACTTGTGTGCCCTCATTAATATATCACTTACTGGATACATTCCTAAGCACCTGGCAACTGAAGTTATGTAACTAACACAGGTGCTCAAAATCAGTTTCTTTCAACAAGAAACTTTGCCACACATTCTTTTTAGATATTCCATTCTAGCTGTAATCAACTTTTTTGTTTAGCTCATTCTCACTTCCATATAACCAATCAGACAGAAGTAGACTACAATTATTTTCACTTCTTTGGACAAAATTTAATTATAACTACTGTTCCCTCTATTTAATTACATTATTTTCCATTATCTTTTTCTCACAATTCACATTATAACATATATTTTTGCAGAAATTTTTAAATTATCTTGTTTACATTCTCATCCAGTCTCTTTTATTTCATCATTCTTACAAGCATCCTTTTTCATATTTTGCTTTACTGTAACTCAACATGCATATCTGTGACCCTGTTCTAGTTCCCTTCTACATATCAAAAAATAGTATTCTCCCCTCGGTTCAAGGCATATCATCCAAATAGCTTTTAAAGTAGCTGTTACTTTGGAAAGTATTTTAGTCATAGCAGTTTTGCAGATGAATGATTCTTATTCTGTAAAACAGCATGATGGAGGAAGTTCCATCCCACAGAATAACCTCCCCAATTCTTCATTTGAAATGACCCAGACAATAATTTACATAGTAGAAGATGCCAATTAGTAGATTTAAGAAGAGCATTTGATAGGGAACCTCTTTTGAAACAACTGCTATGCAAGGAAGCAACCTTCTTCAATCTGGCATCTTCATGATGGATTAGAACTGTATTTCCCATAGTTCCCAACTTTCATTCTAATGGGAAATTATTGGAACTGCAGTCCCCACACATCAAAAGGGTACCAAAAGTGGAAAAGTCTGCCAAAAGCACTATACTGCTGTGAAAATCAGAATGGAAAAGGAAAAATAAAAATAATTGTTATGTTTCAAATGACATGACTTCATTACTTTGAGCCTTGAAATCATGTGAAATAAAATTTTGTAGAAACAAAGTATAAAGGAGAGCTTTCAAATCACTTTGCAAGACTTCTATCCAGAGGTTTGGTGTTCTTTCCTTAAATCCTCTCCTAATCCTACAACCACTGCTTTTCAGCAACTTAAGATGCGGAAAGTATGTTTCCTGCTGTTAAGGTTGTTCAGTTTCAGTTTCCTACTAATCTGCTGAAAATGTACCAGAAGATCCTAAATTAGTTTTTGCCCACTCCTAACAGCAAGGTTTCTATGGTGAAACCTCCAACATATTAGATATCTTCTCTCTTCTAATATCTTCTCTAGGTGTAATAAGAGTATGACAAGAAATACAGGTAGTCCCAACTTACAAGAATTCATTTAGTGACTGTTCAAAGTTACAACAGCATTGAAAAAGTGACTTGAGTTTTTTCACACATATGACTGCTTGCAGAATCCCCATGGTCATGTGATCAAAATTTGGATGCTAGGCAACTGGTTCATATTTATGACAGTTGCAGTGTCCCAGGGATCACCTTTGGCGACCTCCTGACAAGCTAAGTCAATGGGGAAGCCAGATTCACTTAATAACCATGTTATTAATTTAACAACTAAAGCCAGCCACTTAACAACTGTGGCAAGAAAGGTTGTAAAATGGAGCAAAACTCACTTAACAAATGCCTTGCTTAGCCACATACATTTTGGGCTCAACTGTGGTCATAAGTCAAGGACTAGCTGTACTCACTTTTGAAAAGAGGAAAATCTTGTATCTTCCCACTACTCCATTAATTTTGCCTAGCTATAAAATGTTGGGTTTGTTTTTATTTTTCAAATATTTCATTGACAATAACTTTACACTGCTATAGAAATAAAGGCACAGCATTTTTGTTGTCATTACTCTTAGTAATCAAATCTATAGGCCCCACCCTAGTTGCTTTCTTGATAAAAGTACTGGATATAACATAAAACAAACACCTGATGCCTTTTCAGCTGCCAGAATCTTTCTCATGGCCGTGCACTGATGAGAGGCACAATTCCTTTATAATGCAGGCAAGCAGATATAGATAAATGAACCATTTCATTGACGGTTTCTTACTATAAGGTAATGCATTTTATTGCACAACATAATTTGGCTTTGCAGATGATGTAAGTTTCAGACCTCAGATTCATATTAAGATTTCCTAGGCATTCCATCTCCCAGACAATTTTATATTTTATGACTTCAGTGAATTAGAAAGGTATGCAAAATTTATCATTATATAGGGTCACACTTGTTGAGATCTGCTGTGCCAATTCCTAATTAAATTGAGCATCATTTCGGGCCACCCATTCCTAATGTATACTGGTTATAAAAAAAAGCCAAAGAATGCTGTTGTAAACAATAATAAAGTGCTTCTTACAATCATGCAGCATGAAATGTTCTTGATTTTATTTTCTGCTGACAGCTCCTTGATCCTCAAGGGTCAAGGTACCAATTACAAATAGATTATGCTTGAGAAGCTACACTTGCTGTTTTTAGAAATCTGGATATATATATATGTGTATATATATTCCAAGAACTTGCTTTTAAAATGGAGGGCTTCAGTGTACATAAAACACTTTCACTTCATCCTCACACCAATCAAGATACACCAACTCATATTTTCCCTTTCCATTGTTCAAATGTTATAGCCTGCATCATCTCCTAATTTATGTACCTCTGTAAAAAAAGTGTCATACTAAAAATAATGAATTGTGTTCATTGCAGACACTTGCTATATTACACACACACACACACACACACACACGCACCATTCAGCATGATAATGTAAGGCACGAAGAATGGAACGTTAAGTATTCCAAAGTAACCTGTTTTACATTTTGTCACCTTAATATATGATTAACAACTAAGAGTCTATGGTATATAAATTTAAAATGGAATGTTGAGGACATAAATGAATCAAACTCTTTAGTATCCAAGTTTATCAGAACCTTTTCTGGATTTTCAGATATTTAATAAAAAATCATTCTTTATTTACTCTTATACCACCAGAGGCTGGCTTTTTATACAAGACTAAGAACAAAATCACTTCTTATCATGGTATTTAAATTCTAATTTTGCAATTAATTGCCCTGGGCATATATCTTAATAGGAAGAGGGCAAGTCTAGAAGAACAATTCACATAGAGATGCAAAACGTAATTCAGCTATCCCTCTACTGAGAGTGACTAAATACTACCGTGTTTCCCCGAAAATAAGACACTGTCTTATATTTTTTTGGGCTCCCAAAAACACACTAGGTCTTATTTTCGGGGTAGGTCTTATATATTTATGGTGCCAAATAGTGGGTGTGAGTGTGTAGGGGGAGGTGTTTCGCGGGTGCACGGTTGCTCCCTGAAAAGTCTTCCTGGAACTGGAGATTTACACTAGGTCTTATTTTCGGGATAGGTCTTATATTAGGGCAGGTTTAGAAAATAGTGCTAGGTCTTACTTTCGGGGTAGGTCTTATTTTCGGGGAAACACGGTACTACAACATCCAATACATTTAGCATACCGTATGATAGTTCTGGTAATGGATAGATCCATTTAATTCAAACTTAAGGATACCAAAACACACTGGTGGTGATATAAAAAACAATGCCTCCCTCAGCTTCTGGTGATCACATGGCTCATCCATTTGCTTTCTTAGCAACAATATGGAAGCTATTGTCATTGCATTCTTCTGAAATGCATTTTTCCCAGTCTGTTCTATAGATTTTGTGATAGCCTTCCATATAAGTACTAACCAAATCCAATTCCGATCAGTTTTGTGTAAGATCAGCCGAAGCTGATTAATGTTACCATCTGCAAGATCCCTAGAATATTTTTAAACTGTGTGAGAACCAGATTGTACCGCAGCTTCTCCAGTATTCTTAAAGCTTTCTTTGTTCAGAGCAGGAGGAGAATCAGCTTTCATCCATCCCTTCAGCATGAACCACTTTGTTTTCTGGTTAGCCAAATTCTCTGTGACACCATGCACAATGAATTACACTGTAAAAACAAAAGCGTTTGCAGTATTTATCAAAAAGATGACAAAAAGCTGATTTTAGTCATAGTATGCCTGACATTTCAAAGTGACAGACAATTGTTTTTTTGTGCAGACAGTTCTTACCCACATAATATAAAAATATGTAATTTTTCATCCAAAATCTCTAAACATAGTATTGTATCTGTGGGACTGACAGTTATGGAATGTTCCAAAATTCCATTAGAGAACTGACCAGCATATTCTCAAATTAAGGAAACATTCAGAAGATGATAATTTGTAATATAGTCCAGAGTAGACAGGAAGTACTCATTTAGACCTCTGTGAAATTCAACCAGTTCTGAGAACAGAATGTTAAGAGAATAATGTTATTAAAGTTTTTCAAAGCAGTTTCTCTTCACAGAATTCTACCCACAAAGCAAAGAAAAAAACCATGGTCTGGTATTTATAAAGTATTTGACATTTTCACAATGCTTTTTTGCTCATTAAAACACAAAGGCCATCTTGTCTGAAGGGACAGGCCCTTTCAATTTGTCCTGCCCTTTCTAAAAAAATTTGGTGAATTGACATTCTCAAAAACTTACCATACATATTAATAGATATGCATAAGGCAAAGAATTTCATATTGTTGCAAAAATCGCATCTTGTTTATTTTTTTCCTGAAATGTCTACAGGTTGCCCAGTTTGTTGACTCACTGCCACAGATACTAAATCAAGAAGACAAGATCTTCAAGCTAGAGAAAAATGTCCTGTTGACTTTAATGTCGTATTCAAACAATATTCATCACCAAAGATGGCAAAAAATAGCAAAGCAATGGGCTATTCCCAAACAATAGAAGAATTCTAGGTGTTACTATCAGAAGTCAAAAGTCTTTGTAATGAATGGAATACAATATTGGCATCATGTGAAAGGAAGGCTCCCATCTGTATTTACTGACCAAAGTAATTCTCCACAGAGCCCATCTGCATCTAGGAATACTAGAGAGAAGGCTGAAAGGTTCTTGATTACAATAAATTCTAGACACATAGAATCAGCTTTTTTCTACAGTGATCCCCTACAAAATATGGATGATAATGGAAGAACCAGTGGCAGCTCAATGGTAGACTTTGTTCTTTCCTTCAAAGCTATGACATACAGAGGTAGATAAAAGCCAGGAGCTACTTAAAGAGAGCTACTTAAAGAGACTTTCAAGAAACAGACAAGGTCAAGGAACAGGTATGGCAAAGGATCCAGGAATGCAGTTAATTGATACAAGACAGAATAATGAAATCTTAACAACCTATCAGAACTCTTCCCTGCCCTATCTTATACCAAATAAATCAAGGTGGGGTTATGTTGAGTTTCTTCCTTAGAAAGAACTTTCTCCTCTTTCTCAGAACCGAGTCATCTTTTCTGAAAGTTCCCCTTGATGGTTCATTCATTTCTTTCACATTCCCAAAGTCATGTCTATACTTCAAATGTGACTAATTTCTGTAATAACTCTTTTCCCTTGTAAGGCATCAACAGGTCAGGATGGGTAGTTCTCTTCCTTGGTTGCTTAGGTCTGAGCCTGTGCAAAGGGCTAATTAGCCTAGCCTCGCCCACTCTGGGTGACTCCTCCCCAGTTTTTTGCTCAGTTCTTCTAAGCTAAGGATATAGGTTTTGCCTCTCTTGCCTTTGGAGTTTTTCAATTCCAAAGGCAACCTTTTAGTGTGGATTTCCAGGGTACTTGCGGGAACGCCTCCTGCCAGCATCACTTTCCGATCGCCCTGTTTGCTCTCTCATAGGAGGGGCCTCCTTGGGATACCGTCAGTCAGGCATTGTCGGCTGGCGGTTCCCAGGGTTAGGGCCTTCTCTGTGGGAGCGCCTGCCCTTTGGAATCAGCTCCCCGTGGATCTCCGTTTGGCCCCTGACCTCCGCTCCTTCCGCCGAGACCTGAAGACGTGGTTGTTTCAACAGGCCAGCCTGGAATGACCGGGGCGGGGGGCTAGGGTTTTAATCTTTTCTTAATGTTTTAATGTATTCGGCTTGTTTTATTTAATTGTTTTTTATTGTAATTTGCTTGGTTTTAATGTTCGCCGCCCTGAGTCCTTAGGGAGTAGGGCAGCATACAAGTCGAATAAATAATAATAATAATAATTTCCCTTTAAGGGAAAAAAAGCCTCCGTTTGTTTTTTACTTTCAACTTTGAAGCTCCAATTCTCAGCTGGGGATCGGAGCCACCAAACAGCTGAGGGCTGCTCAGGGAGCTGCCTGTAAAAGGCACGGAGGCTGGTTTTCAGCCCTCCTAGGCGAAGATTGACCTTCCAATGACCCGAGGGTCGTTTTTGAAGAGAGGAGGCTTCCGGCTGTTCCAGGAGCCTTGAAGCTGCTTTTTTTGCCAATCGTGGCGAAGATAAGGAGTTTGTTTGACCATCAATTTTTTTGTTGAGAGCGTGGGCGTCGACCAAGCTTCTCTTGCTGCAGGGCAGGAAGCTTTCCCCCTGCAGTGAAGCAGGTGGCTGCTTTATTCTTTTCTTTACTCAGCCTGCTGAAAATCTTAAAGAATTCAGGGAGAGCGCTGTTACTCTCTGGATGAAGATACAAGCCTTGTGATAGGTGACCATTTTGGACACCACAAGCAGCCATTTTGAAGATTCAGCAGCCATTTACAACTGGCTTCTTCATCTTCTTCTTCATCTTCCCACCATTCTGCGCCTTTGGTCATCATCAGTTGCTGTGACAGCAGCGGACTACATCGAAGGGTAGGCGCTAAAAATCTATTGATTTCCCGGTAGGGATTGGTTTTCCTATTCCGGGGTAGACCAGGACCCTTGGGGCCCCGGTAGGGTCTGGTCATTCATATTGTCCTAACTGACCCAGGAGGCTTTGAGTCCCAGTAGGAAGAGAAATCTTTCTACTGAAGTGCGTTTGGGCAGAAGAAAGTGATGTGGAAATAGAGTTTTCCCCTGAAGAAAATCTCATAAATCCCTTTGTGTGTTCTCCTCCTGCCACAGATTGGCCTTGCTGATCACAATGTCTGAAGCCCCAAGGGAGACCAGAGCTTAGCCAAGCCTCAAAAGGTGGCCTCAGCTCCTTCCACCAAGTGGAAACAACCAGTGAAGAAGGCCACAAGGGCAGAGGAAAAAGATGCTTCCAGGCGTCATCTAGCCATCAAGAAGCACATTGCCAAAGTGCATCAAGCCTCTTCTCGGACAACTTCAGCATGCCCTTCTTCTCTTGCTGCATTCAGTGAAGTAGATTTGGAGGAAGCGGGACCTTCTTCCAGACCTGAGTTCCAAACTTGGTCCCCTAATGTATCCAGGCAGGGCACATCTCCAATCCATTCTGAAGGTGACAGTCATGCTGAGGATCTTCAGGGTGATGCAGCACCTTGGCAGGTGCATGGACATAGTGGTCAGGGGTGGAACTCCCATTCACTTCTACTGCATCAACATCCCGGCCTATGGGCCCTTCTGAGACTGATGTCCCTATGAATCTTCAACTCCTGACAGACAGGGCAATCAGGAAAGGCATATCAGAGGGTTTACAGAAAGCAACCTTTCATTCTTCAGCTGCCTCTTCTCCTCTTTCAGAGAGAAGATGCAGGTGCGGGATGATCTGTTGTTAGGACGTGGTTCTTTTACCCAAGGACCTGTGTCTGCATTGGCTGAGGGCCTAGCTCCTGCAGAATCAGTGGCTCCTTCACAACTAGCAGGTGGATGGCAGGCGCAAGTGGAAATTAGCATCTGCCCTGGTCCAAGGGGAGAAGCTTTTCGGGGAAGTCCTTGATCCCCTTTTGATTGAGACCAAGGACAAAAGGAAAATCCTGCCTTCCCTTCTGAAGAGGGCGGAACATCGGCCTGCGCCCTATTTCAAGCATCCTCAGCCCAGAGGAGAGTCTTCTTCCGGGTTCCATTGTCAGTCGAGACCTGTTTATCAGCATCAAGATCCGCATCCTGATCGCTCAGGCAAGGGCAGGCAGCACTTTGCTTCTAAACGGCCCTTTCGAGGAGGAGGAAGTCGCCCATACCGTCGCCAGCACTAGTGCTCTCTCCGTTCCCATTGGTAGTTTAGTATGGTTTGCTGACCAATGGGAGGGTATTACTTCAGACGCCTGGGTTCGATCTACTATTAGATCTGGTCTTTCACTCGAGTCCTACTCCACTCCTCCGAGGTTCTTTATTTCCTGCCCAGTATCTAGAGATGCTGGGAGGTGGAGTTTGATGGAGTCAGCCATCCAGCACTTGCTGAACCTAGATGCCATTCAGGAGGTTCCCCATAATCATCAGGGGTTGGGATTCTACTCCAGAATTTTTGTAATCCCTAAGGCCTCGGGGGGTGGGGGGTGGAGGACCATTTTTGATTTGAAAAGACTGAATAAATATGTGGTTTACAGGCATTTCAAAATGCACACTCTTTTTTCTATTCTGGAGAGCATTCGGCAGGGGGATTTCCTCACTTCTATAGATTTGACGGAAGCCTATTTACATGTTCCTATTTGTTCCTCCAACAGAAGGTTTCTTCGGTTCTGTTATCAGGGTAAACATTTCCAGTACACAGCCCTTCCCTTTGGGTTATCTTCTGCCCCCAGGGTGTTTACCAAAATTCTTGCCCCTTTGGCAGCGCACCTGCGCACCTTTCCGGTGCATCTTCGGTGTTATCTGGATGACATATTAATAATGTCCTCTTCTTTTCAGAGTGCTCAACAGGATCTGCAGGCTACTATAGCAGTGCTGCAGAACCTGAGGTTTTCCATCAACCAGAAAAAGAGTCATTTCTCTCCCACGAGACATCTCCTTCATTTGGGGGCAATTATTGACACTGGGGTGTGTCAGGTATTCCTATCCCAAGAGCAGCTGTCTGGCCTTCAAGGGATGATTAGGCACGTTCAGACCAAAAGTTCGGTCCCATTGGACCTTCTTTCTCAATTGTTGGGCAAGATGATTTCCTGTATTGGTATTGTTCCCTGGGCCAGGTTTCATGCCAGAGCCCTTCAGTGGTTTCTGCTTCTGTTTCAGAAAGCAGGGTCTAGTCACTCCCCGAAGAAAGTCAAGTTGCCTAGCCAAGTATTAATCTCCTTTCATCAGTGGCTGTCCAAGGCCATGTCTAGAGGTCAGTCTTTCAAGCTGGAATCCTGCATGTTTCTTACTACAGATGCTTCCCTATCTGGTTGGGGGGCCACCTAGGTTCCCTATGGGTCCAGGAGTTATGATCCCCCCAGGAACAGGCTCACAGCATTAACTGGCTGGAGCTCAGAGCTGTTCATTTGGCCTTGAGGAAATTCCTTGGCCAGGTGGCAGAGTCCAATGTCTTGCTTATTACAGACAATGTGGCCACTAAGGCTCACATCAACAGGCAGGGTGGTACTAGATCCCAGTCCCTTGTGACAGAGGCACAGTCTCTGGTTAGGTGGGCTGAACGTCATCTTCTCTCGATCAGGGCTGAGCACATCTCTGGGTCTGATAATACACAGGCAGATTTGCTCAGCAGGACAACCATTGACCATGCAGAATGGCAATTGCATCCTTCCCTTTTTTGCTGAATCTCCCAGATTTTTGGTTCCCGAGGTAGATTTATTTGCCTCATCCCTTAATGCCCAACTGCCCAGATACTATACAAGGTTTTTCTCCCAGGGTGCGGAAGGCACTAATGCATTACGTTGCAGCCCTCGGGGCTTCTCTACGCCTTTCTGCCATTACCACTAATCCCAGCAGTGATTCGTAAGCTCCTGTTAGAACAGGCTGAGATCATATTGGTGGCTCCCTATTGGCCTCACAGGCATTGGTTTGCCGATTTGATGGGCCTTTCTGTGAACCCCGCTTGGAGGATTCCTGAGGAAGATATCTCTCTTCTCCATGGGTCCCTGTTTCACTCAGAGCCCCAGTGGTTGCAACTGGCAGTGTGGAGATTGAGTGGGGCATCTTAAAGAGCGCCCACCTTTCCAGCAAGGTTATTCTTACGATCCAGGCTTCCAGGTGACCATCTACCATTCGCATTTATGAAGCTACTTGGCAAGCTTTTTCAAATTGGTGTGCCAAGTCCAACATCTTACCTCAACAAGCCTCGGTGGCTGCAGTCTTGGAATTTCTACAGGTAGGCCTGGACAAGGGTCTTTCTCCCAACACCCTCCGAAGGCAGTTGGCAACCATTTCATCGGTCTTGTCATGTGGGAAACTGGAAACTCTGGCTCAGCATCCTACGGTTCATAGGTTCCTCAGGGGGGCTTCCAACCTTTGTCCTCCTGTGGTTCATAGGTACCCCACATGGGACTTGCACAAGATGTTACAATCCCTCACCAGGTCTCCATTTGAGCCACTTCGACAGGCCAGTCTTCATCATCTTACTCTGAAGGTAGTTTTCCTGGTGGCAATCACCTCTGTGAGGAGGGTCTCAGAATTGGTGGCACTCTCGGTTCAACCCGACCTTTGCATTTTCTATCCTCATTGGGTGGTTTTAAAGGTTGGATCTAGCCTTCATTCCAAAGGTCAACACATCCTTTCACAGGGCTCAGGAGCTGGTGCTTCCAGATTTCTATCCTCATCCAGTCCATGAGCTAGAAAAGACTTGGCATACTCTGGACGTACGCAGAGCCTTAAAAATTTACATTAAATGTACTGACTTTAGATGGACGGAGTCCTTGTTTTGTTCTTTCCAGCCTTCCTCGTTGGGGGGTAAGGTTACTCCATCTACAGTGAGCAGATGGATCAAAGCGTGTATAGCCAGGGCCTATTCCAGCAGGGCTCTGCCAGTTCCAAGAGGAATTATGGCCCATTCCATCGTAGTGCTGCTACAACTGCAGCATGGGCTACACAAGCGTCGGTGGAGAAGATCTGCAGGGCAGCTACCTGGACTTCACCGTCGCCTTTCATCCGTCATTATCGCCTGGATGCCTTTGCATCGGCGGATGCAGCCTTTGGGAGACAGGTACTCCAACAGGTCATTTCGGAACATGCCAGTCAGGACCAGTCTTAACCCTCCCGAGGACAACCCTGCTTTGGTATGTCCCATCCTGACCTGTCGATGCCTTACAAGGGAAAATGGGCGTTGGTTACCTGAATGCCACTTTTCCTTGTAGGCGAGACAGGTCAGCTCCACCCTTGGACTGGTTCCCTTCCTGGGATCAAGGGGGGGGGGTCTACTAACTTCTCGTCTTTTTTCTTTCATTAGAGGCAACCCGGTCTCACGCACAGTCTTCACATAAACTGGGGAGGAGTCACTCGGAGTGGGTGAAGCTAGGCTAATTAGCCTTTTGCGCAGGCTCAGTCCTAAGCAACCAAGGAAGAGAACTACCCATCCTGACCTGTCTTGCCTATAAGGAAAAGTGGCATTCAGGTAACCAATGCCCATTCTCTGGGGATTTCCCTACCACCAGAAGTACAATTTGCATCCTCTTAAGGCTGCTTTTGAGGTCGTGACTTTTTCAGAGGAGTAATAGTTAGATATCCTGGGAAGAATGAAGGTGAAGGTAAACTGTTACCTATATTACCTATAGGCAAACTATTATCTATAATTTTTGTTTGACAGTAATACACAACTGTGATACATTGTTTATGTTCGGTATTTTCCTTGTAAACCACTTAAGAGGCCTAAGAGGCATAATAAGGGGTAAATAAAGGATCATTTCACTTAAAATAATGTTGGATCTATAGATAAACACTATATACACACACACACACATATAGTTTCGTCAGTCTTGTCGTGTGGGAAACTGGAAACTCTGGCTCAGCATCCTATGGTTCATAGGTTCCTCAGGGGGGCTTCCAACCTTTGTCCTCCTATGGTTCATAAGTACCCCACACATATAGTGTGTGTGTGAGTGATTGTATAAAATTCAATAGAAACAGCAGTGTTGTCCTTCATTGTCAGAGAAGCAACAGATGCAAAACTACATAAAAATCATTTTTAATGGCTAAGAATACCAAATATTGTGAATATAGGTATGGTTGTGCCACCCACACTATTTTACATGGGATTTTGTTAACATGCCATTTCTTAGACAAATCCTGCCTCTATTCCTGTTATAAATGGACAACCTGTTAGCCATAACTATAGGTAGTCCTTGGCTTACAACAGTTTATTTAGTGACCATTCAAAGTTACAACAACACAGTTTTCCACACTTATGACTATTGCAGCATCCCCATGGTCATGTGATCAAAACTTGAATGCTTGGCAATTGGTTCATATTTACAACAGTTGGGGTCATGTTATCATCTTTGGCGACCTTCTGACAAGCAAAGTCAATGGGAAAGCTAGATTCATTTAACAACAGTGTAACTAGCAATGTTACTAACTGCAGTGATTCACTTAACTATGGCAAGAAATGTCGTAAAATTAGGCTAAATCCACTTAACAATTGTCTTGTTTAGCAACAGAAAGTTTGGGCTTAATTCTGGTCATAAGTGGAGGATTATCTGTATTCCAATTTCTCATCCTTCTGGGGCAGGAAGCACAAAATCTGGAATGCATACCTGCTCAATAAGCTGAACACAGTTAAAAGACATTAAGCCACTCTCACCAAACCCAGAAAGATAATAAATCCTGTCATGATCTCAATGCATGACATGGCTCAACCCATGTTACATCATCACTCCACCTACTTGCAGCTGGCCTTCCCAAACTTCATTCCTTCTTGACAATAACTTCATCTCTTTAGTTGAAGCGGACTCAGCAAGGGCTGAAGCACTAACACCACACAGTTAATGTTGGGCTCAGATCCTGTGTACCTCTGAAATAAGCCAAATTTGCTCCCAAGTGAATTGTGTGTGCAGGTACTTATTCCAACTTATGTGACTTTGTAATTATTTACAAATGATTGACTGACAATATACTTATTGTACATAGGAATTCTCAAATTTGCCAACATCCATGCCACCCTATAATTACCCTTTGTCCCTCCCTCTCTCTGCACGTGTATACATTCCACATATACTTCCACCCTCAAACTGGACATAAGATCAGAATATTCTGATAATATTCTCAGTAGGAGGAACAGTTCTAATTTAAATTCTGGCCCCATCTCCAGTCATACTCAGTATTTTATTTTACATGTGTGTATGGCCATGTACAGTATCTCACAGAAGCGAGTACACCCCCTCACATTTTGTAAATATGTAAGTATATCTTTTCATGTGACAACACTGAAGAAATGACACTTGGCTACAATGTAAAGTAGCAAGTATACAGTTTGTATAACATTATAAGTGTGCTGTCCCCTCAAAATAACACACAGCCATTAATGTCTAAACCCCTGGCAACAAAAGTGGTACACCACTAAGTGATCATGTCCAAATGGAGCCCAAAGTGTCAATATTTTGTGTGGCCAGCATTATTTTCCAGCACCGCCTTAATCCTCTTGGGCACACAGTTCACCAGAGCTTCACAGGTTGCCCCGGAGTCCTCTTCCACTCCTCCATGACGACATCAGGGAGCTGATAGATATTAAAGACCTTGTGTACCTCCACATTCCATTTCAGGATGCCCCATAGATGCTCAATAGGGTTTAGGTCTGGAGACATGCTTGGCCAGTACATCACCTTTACCCTCAGCTTCTTTAGAAAGGCAGTGGTCACTTGGAGGTATGTTTGGGGTTGTTATTATGTTGGAATACTGCCCTGAATCCCAGTCTCTGAAGGGAGGGGATCATTCTCTGCTTCAGTATGTCACAGTACATGTTGGCATTCATGGTTCCCTCAATGAACTTTAGCTCCACAGTGCCGGCAGCACTCATGCAGCCCCAGATCATGACATTGCCACCACCATGCTTGACTATAGGCAAGACACACTTGTCTTTGTACTCCTCACCTGGTTGTCACCACACAAGCTTGACATCATCTGAACCAAGAAAGTTTATCTTGGTCTCATCAGACCACAGGACATGGTTCCAGAAATCCATGTTCTTAAGTCTGCTTGTCTGCAGCAAACCGTTTGCAGGCTTTCTTGTGCATCATCTTTAGAAGAGGCTTCCTTCTTGGATGACAGCCCTGCAGACCAATTTGATGCAGTGTCTGGCTTATGGTCTGAGCACTGACAGGCTGACACCCCCCTCCGCCCCTTCAACCTCTGCAGCAACGCTGGCAGCACTCATAGGTCTATTTCCCAAAGCCAACCTCTGGATATGACACTGAGCACAGCTACTCAACTTCTTTGGTCAACCACCCCGAGGCCTGTTCTGAGTGGAACCTGTCCTTTAAACTGCTGTATAGTCTTGGCCACCATGCTGCAGCTCAGTTTCAGGATCTTGGCAATCTTATAGCCTAGGCCATCTTTATGTAGAGCAACAATTCATTTTTTCAGATCCTCAGAGAGTTCATTGCCATGAGGTGCCATGTTGAACTTCCAGTGACCAGTATGAGAGCGATAACACCAAATTTAACACACCTGCTCCCCCTTCACACCTGAAACTTTGTAACACTAATGAGTCACGTCACCAGGGAGGGAAAACAGCTACTTGGGCCCAATTTGAACATTATCACTTAGGAGTGTACTCACTTTTGTTGCCAGGGGTTTAGGCATTAATGGCTGTGTTGTGTCATTTTGAGGAGACAGCACATTTACCCTGTTACACAAGCTGTATACTCACTACTTTACATTGTAGCTAAGTGTTATTTCTTCAGTGTTGTCACATGAAAAGATATACTTAAATATGTGAGGGGGTGTACTCACTTCTCTGAGATGCTATATACATATATGCATGTTTGGAATTTAAACTCAACAATAATAGAAACACACAAATGAAGAGCCCAGTAATAACTCACTCATCCCTCAAAGCATATGAATTCTGAAACTCCTTACTCTGGGCAGTAATCAAGGCTAGGATAAATGTTGGTGATAAACCTAGAAGTAAAAAGTTAAATCCTCCTCTCTCAACTACTAACTGTAATGTACACCAGTATTTCTTAACCTTGGCAACTTTAAGATATGCAGACCTCCAAGATTGAGAAACATTCATTAGCACAATGAAAAACTCACAGAACGTCCCTATTAGGGAAATGTATTCCACGCCATGTACATTTTTTTTAAAATTACATTTATATGCCACCCTTTTCCGGAGACTCAGGGCGGCTTACAATTTTTTGGAGCACAACCCAATGCGCTCAGCAATAGCCTTCATTCCATTGCATATGCCTGCTTATCACTAAGTGGCATTTTTACAAAGTCAGCTTATTGCCCCCAACAATCTTGGGTCCTCACTTTACCTACCCCGAGAGGATGGAAGGCTGAGTCAACCTTGAGCCTGGTGGGATTCGAGCCTACAGCAGTTGTAGGCAGCTGGAACTTAAGTGCAGGCAATTAACAGCCTGAGCCACATTTAAAACTTTATGCTGGAATAAATATGCAAAGGCTTTTCAAAATGTAAATCAACCCTGAAAATACATTTATCTTTCACCAAATACTCATAGGAACTCTAGGTTATCTCTGCTCAGAGCTTCTTTCATTTGCATGAAACTAGAGTAAGGTTAAATTTACTGAGAAAGCTCCCTCGGAATTCTTATACCAAGATAAACAAAGGAGTCAGGTGATGACTCCAAACCTAAACCTCCAATCCTTATACTTTCCTAGATTGTTACCGTAATCCAGTGGTATCAAGTAGCATTGCCTCCAGTTTAGAAAACAACCAAACAAGATTCTAAATTCATGTATTATGAAACATTGGACAAGCTTAATTTGTATTCATAGATTATTCTACTTCCTGAGGTTTATACCTATGTGCTATTTCTGTAACTTGCTGGTCACAAGTTACCATTATAAAATGTTCCTCCTTTCTCTGTGCCATAATCAGTCCTCTCTCACACAATGCTTACAAGTCCACACCCTGACAAAGGGGTGTTGGTCCTACCTGAACGCTTCTTCTCAGGGAGCCGAAGGGAGAATCCAGGATGGGTAGTCTCTAGTCTCCTACCTCTGCAGACCGAGTTGAAAAACTGAGGACATACCCCCTGGTAACGGTCCCCAGTTCTGAACGACGTCAAAGCGAATTCAGCTGCCCCTTGTCCTCAAAGTGATAGCTTATTTGATACTGTGAAAAAAGGACATTTCCTCCCTACTCCGACCTGACAGAATACAGGGTGGGACTGGATTCTCCCTTTGGCTCCCTGAGAAGAAGCGTTCAGGTAGGACCAACGCCCCTTCTCCACTGAGCCAAAGGGAGAATCCAGGATGGGACATACCAAAGCTGAATGATGGCTGTCCTACGGGTGGGATCTGGATTGGTCGGAGGTCCCCACTTCCACATGAACACCCTGAAGGATTCGTCTTCCAAAGGACACCTCTGCTGAGGCAAAGGAGTCAATTTTATAATGTCTTATGAATGGGGTCACAGATGACCAAGTCGCAGCTCTACAAATGTCCAGAACTGATGCCTGCGTTGCCCAGGCTGCGGTGGTCACTGCACTTCTGGTTGAGTGCACAGTGATTCTCCTGGGTACAGGAAGTGTCTGTAACACATAGGCCTTCGCAATGCAGGCTCTGAGCCAGTGACCCACAGTGGAAGGTGTCACCCTGTGCCCCAAAGTTGACAGCTGAAAGGAAACGAACAGGGCTTCAGTCCTCTGAAGAGAAGAGGTTCTTTTAATGTAAATACGGAGGGCCCTGCTAACGTCCAAGGTGTGCCATTTTCTCTCCAGTGCATGAGTAGGCTCTGGACAGAAGTTAAGCAAAATCAACTCCTGAGAATGATGGAATAAGGAGTTCACCTTGGGCAGAAAGGTAGGGTCCAACCGCAGAACCACCCTGTCTGCATGGAATACACATAGATCCTTCCTGATGGATAAGGCCGCCAACTCCAAGATACGCCTGGTCAAGGTAATGGCCACTAAGAATGCCACCTTGCACATGAGTAAGTGAAGGCTGACTTTACGCAAGGGTTCAAATGGGGAAGAAGTCAGCGCCTGTAGGACCTTAGGGAAATCCCAGGTGGGGTAGTGGTGGACCACAGTGGCCTCAAATTTGTGGCTCCCCTAAGGAAGGCTTTCACCCTAGGGTGTTGGGCCAGAGTAGTAGAGTCCTTGACCGAAATCACCGAGGCCAAGGCAGCCACCTGTCTCTTCAAGGTATTGGGGGCAAGACCTCTGTCCAACCCGTCCTGCAGGAACTCTAACACACTTGCAACAGAAACAACAGTGGGTTCCAATTGGTGACTAGCGCACCAACTGCAGAAAATCTTCCATGTTGCATCCTAGTCGTGGAAGGTCTTCTGGCCGCCTGGATGGTCTGAATGATCCTTCTGGAAAACTTCTCCCGTTTCAGGATCCCCCGCTCAAGCACCAGACAGTCAACCGAAACCAGGCTGGATCTGGGTGCTCTATCAGGCCCTGGCTGAGGGAGATCTTGTGCAAAGGAATTCTCCAGGGTCTGGCAAGTGACAGGCCCACCAGGTCGGCGAACCAAGGGCGCCTGGGTCAGTAAGAGGCTACCAACAGAACTTCCGCCCTCTCCATCAGTACCTTCCTGATTGCCCCTGGAATCAGGGGAAGGGGAGAAAGGCATACAATAGTCCCTGGGGCCACCTGCACCAGAGAGTGTTGACCCCTTCCGCTCCCTGTGCAGGGAATCGTGCAAAGAACCTCAGGAGCTGTGTGTTCTCTGGCAATGCAAAGAGATCCAGAATCAGACGGCTGAAGTGGTCCGTAATCTCCTGGAACAGACTGGGATGCAGTTGCCATTCCGACTGGTCGACTGTGGCCCTGCTCAACCAGTCTGCCTGCACGTTGGACACTCCCGAGATGTGTTCTGCTCGTAGGGACAACAGGTGTCTCTCCACCCACCTGCACAATTGAGTCGCCTCCTGCATTAGAGATCTGGAGCGGGTGTCCCCTGCTGGTTTATGTGGGCCTTTGTAGCCACGTTGTCCATGAGGAGAAGAACATGTCTCCCCACCACCTCCTGCCTTAGATCCTTGAGCGCTAAGCAGGCAGCCCTGAGCTCTAGCCAATTTATGTTGTGGGCGAGCTCCTCTCGTGACCACTTCCCCTGGGTGACCAGGACTCCCAAATGGGCCCTCCAACCATACAGATTGGTTTTGGTGGTGATGGTAATCCTCTGGGGCTCCCTGTACAAGCATCCCTGATCCATGGCTTGGGACTGCCACCAATGGAGAGAACGAAGAACAGGCAAGGGGACGCAAACCCTCCTTGGTGAGTCGCCCCTGCCCGCCCTCTGGAAAGAGAGCAGGAACCACTGCAGGGTTTGGGAATGGAAGCAGGCCCATGGGACGATCCCAATGCATGCTATCATCTTGCTGAGAAGTTGAGACAGCAAGATGATAGGCGCCTCTCTGGAAGACAGGATCACTGATGTGACTTCCCTGATACTGTCTCGATGCTCCTGTGAGAGAAAAAACCTGGCCGGCCAAGGTGTCTATGATAGCCCCCAAATGCAAGAGCCGAGTCAATGGAACTAGGTGGCATTTGTCCAGGTTTATCGAAAACCCGTGCTCTCGAAGAATCCTGATCGTTGACATCAGATCCTTCTCCGCCTGGGGTGGGGAAGAGGATGCTATCAGGATGTCATCCAAATAGCATTGGATGCTTATGGGTAAGGATCTGAGGTATGCTGCTATAGCTGCCTTGAGGATTGCTCGCCACCTCCCCCCAAAGCCTTTGGAATCACGAACAACATTGAGTAAAACCCGTCTCTCCTGGTCTGTTGGAACCGGCTGGATGGCCCGAATGTCCAGCAGATGGTAGATTGCCGATTCTATGAGATCCCTCTTTGAGGGGTCCCTGGAGATGGGGCAGCACACAAAGGCTCTTGGGGAAGGAAAGAAACTCCAGAGAGAGACCCGATCGTAAGGTTGACAGGATCCAAGCGTCCGTCGTGGTCTGTTCCCACCTCTGCCAGAACAGTCCCAGACAGCCCCCTATGGGAGATGAGGCTTGGACGTCACTTGTTGCACCTAAAGGGTCTGTTGGAACCCCTAAAGGACCTTCTGCCCTCTTGCCTCTGATGCCCCCTGGCAGCAAAGGCCTGTCTATTGGCCTGAGACAAGGATCTCTGGAAGAAGGGCCTACTTTGACGGGGAAAGCCTGCCCCAGCTTCCCCGTTTGAAGGAGGGCTTCCTGTAGTAGGGTGGAGACCTATAATCAAAGCGCCCCCCCTGGGAGGGCAGGATCTTTCATTTCCCTGGTTTCCATCAAAAAGGGATCCAGGGCCTCCCCAAAAAGCTTCTCTCCCTTAAAGGGAGCTGATGCCAGCTTCCATTTAGTTCTGGCATCCATATGCCAATTTCTTAGCCAGAGGTTCCTACGTGATGTTATGGAAGAAGCCATGGCTCTGGAACAAAATTTGGCTGATGTGAGGGTGACATCAGCAGTCAATTGAGCTGCAGCTATAATCTTACTCAGGTACTGATGCACCCAGAGGTCCTCAGGAAGGATTCTGCCCTGTAGCTGCCTCAGCCACCACAAGGAGGCCCAAGTAAAAAAAGATGCGGTCGTCGATGCTCTGATGGCCCAGGCATCTGCTTGATGAGCTCTCCGGAGTGCCATCTCCTCCTTCCGGTCCTCCGCCAGAAGATATTAGTCATCATATATAAAGTCCTACATGGCTTGGGTCCAGGGTACTTGTGGGAGCGTCTCCTGCCAGCGTTGACCTCCAATCGCCCTGTATGCTCCCACAGGCAGGGCCTCCTGGGGGTGCCATCGGCCAGACATTGTCGGCTGGCGGCGCTCAGGGGTAGGGCATTCTCTGTGGAATCAACTCCCTTTGGAGTTCCAGCTGGCCCGACCTCCGTTCCTTTTGCCGCAACCTAAAGACTTGGTTGTTTCAACAGGCCAGCCTGGACTGAATGGGGTGGGGTGGGGTTTTATCGATTTTAGTTTTTAATTGGGTTTTAATTTTTATTGGGCTAATTCGACTAGTTTAATTGTATTTTAATGTTTGTATTCTCATTTCTTATTGTAAGCTGCCCTGAGTCCCCCGGGGGAGAGGGCGGCCTATAAGTCCAATAAAACAAACAAACAAACAAACAATCTAGGGGGTGAATATTCTTCTACAATCCTAACTATCCAGAGCCCTTAAAGGGTGGTCTGAACACACTGAGACCGAGTGAAGAACTGGGGACCGTTACCAGGGGTTGTGTCCTCAGTTTTTCAACTCAGTCTGCAGAGCTAGGAGACTAGAGACTATCCATCCTGGATTCTCCCTTCAGCTCAGTGGAGAATATCCAATTCTCGTCCAGCACACCCGGCTTCTCTGACGAGCAGAGCAAGGTTGGCGAATGGTGGGAGGGAAAAACAGGCCCAAGGGATATCAAGATCAGAAGCGCTGGTGCTTACCTGATACGCCATTCTCCATGAGCTGAAGAGCATCCAGAAGTGGGAGGTGCTCGAGTCTCGAAGCAGGCTGGGCAAAATTATACTGGGACGCTCCTCCTGTCACTCCCCTGAACGCCCCAGTTTTTGGCGAAGACTCAGCGGCAAACCCGCTTACACTTCACCCGACTATAAAAGGAAAGAGTTTGGCCGAGCAGAAAATGGCCCCCCAGACGGACAAGGGGATGGGGCTGGATGCTCTTCGCAGCTCATGGAGAATGGGCGAGGTAAGCACCAACGCCCTTTCTCCCCGAGCTCCGAGCATCCAGAAGTGGGACATACCAAAGCTAGAGATGCCCACAGGGAGGGATGCCGCCTGGCACTAATCCTACTCGGTCCCTATGCACCTGTTGTAAAACCCTCCTGCCAAAAGCCGCTTCAGCTGAGGCAAACAGGTCTACCCTATAGTTACGTATGAAGGGCGAGGGCGAGGACCATGTGGCGCCCTGCATATCTCGCCTATCGAAGCCTGAGTCGCCCAGGCGGCGGATGTTGCAGCACTACGGGTTGAGTGGGCCGTGATACCGCTGGCACTGGCTCGAATGAGTCCCATAACATTTCGCTATTGCAGCTCTGAGCCAACGACCAATCGTGGAGGAAGACACCTTTTGACCCTGGGACCTGGGGAGAAACGAGACGAAAAGTGCCTCCGCCTTCCTAAATGCTGCAGTGCGCTGAATATAAATGCGCAAGGCTCGGCGACATCAAGGTGGTGCCACTGCCGCCCAGACGGTGACCCGGATCGGGCAGAAATTTGGAAGGACCAGTTCTTGAGCCCTGTGAAAGGAGGAGTTGACTTTAGGAACAAACGGGATCGGGCCTGAGGACTACCCTGTCCGAATGGAACACGCAGAGGTCTTTGCGAATCGACAGAGCTGCCAGCTCTGAAATCCTCCGCGCTGACGTAATCGCCACCAGAAATGCCATCTTATATGTCAGTAACTGTAAGCTGATGGTCCTCAAGGGTTCGAATGGGACCTTGGAGAGTGCTGACAGGACCTTGTGTAGGTCCCAAGTCGGGTAACGGTGTACAACTGGTGGTCTCAAATTGGTGGCACCTCGCAGAAAACTGCGAATCCTAGGGTGTTGAGAGATTGAAGGAAACTCCCAAGGGAAATAACGATGCCAGGGCCGCCACCTGGCGCGAGAGTGTTGGGGATAGACCCTTATCCAGCCCCTCCTGTAAAAAGTCCAACAGTTGAGCCACAGAAGGAGAGGTGGGGACAACCCGACACAAGCACCATTTGCAGAAGGCGAGCCAGGTGGCTGTAAATGCGACTGTGGATGGACGCCTAGCTGCCTGTATCGCCTCAATAGCCTTAGCCGAAATATCCTCTGACCTCAGACGCTGCCGCCAACCTCCAAACGCCAGGCTGAGCCACTGCGGTCTGGATGGAGGACCGTCCCTGAGAAAGAGAAACCCTGGAGGGTGGAATTCTCCAGGGATCCTGGATGGACAGTCTCCTCAGGTCCGCAACCACGCCTTCTGGGCCAGTGAGGGGCCACCACAATAATCTTCGCCCAGAACCCGCTGGATCAGCCCGGGAATCACTGGAAGCGGAGGAAAGGCATATAGTAGACCTGACGCCAAGGGCAGCGGAGTGCGCACGTTCTCCGCCCTTGGACCGGGTAACGGAGATGAAGCGGGCAATTGTGTATTGCGGGAGAGGCTAACAGGTCTATCACAGGAAGGCCGAATTTCTGGACTGCTTCCTGAAACAATGAGGTGCAGCTGCCATTCCGCCTGATCGAAGCGCGGCCCTGCTGAGCCAGTCCGCCAAGACATTGGTGACGCCGAGATGTGTTCGCCTTGATGGAAAGGAAACTGTTCTCTGCCCACCGGCAATTTCTCTGCCTCCGCATCAGACGCTTGGAATGTGTGCCCCTTGTTTGTTCAGGTGTGCCTTGACGGTGATATTGTCCGTGAGCACCAACACGCGATTGGAGCGTAGTACCGATCTGAAACTGCGAGGGCAAGCTGGACGCCCGCAATTCCAACCAATTGATGTCCTGTGCCCGCCTGGAAGAGACCACTGTCCCTGTGCCGTGGTGAAGATAGTGTGCCCCCATCCGCACAGGCTGGCGCCCGCCGTGACGACTCTCTCTGTGGATCCCTGAAAGGACAACCTCTTTGATTGCTGCCGCCGCCCACCAGCGTAAAGATCTGATGACGCTGGGAGGTACCCTAACCCGGCCATGGAATTGTCCCTCCCTGACCGCTGGTAAGGCAGCAGAAACCACTGTAGATCCCTGGCATGCAGTCGGGCCCAAGGGACGATGGATATGCAAGAGATCATTTTCCCAATAGCTGTGAAAGAAGCATGAGGGGCACCTTCCGGAGAGAACTGATCTCCTGTACCAGCTTCCTAATGCTTTCCTGCCTGTCGGGGAGAGGAAGACTGTGCCCTGTGTGGTGTCAAGGACCGCCTAGATGGATTAATCTAGTTGTGGCGCCAGGTGGCTCTTGTCCCAGTTTATGGAAAACCCATGGCGCTGAAGGGTGTCAATGGTGATAAGGGAGTCTGCTTTGGACTGTGAAATGGATGAAGCTAAGATTAAAATGTCATCCAAATAACAATGAAGCCTGATGGGTCTGCTCCTGAGGAAAGCGGTTAGCCGCCAGGACCTTGGTAAAGGTCCTGGGGCAGATGCCAGTCCGAAAGGGAGGGCTAACGCATCGTAGTGAGTGTTATCGTAACAAAAACGGAGAAATTTGTAATGGGAAGGCCGAATCGGTATATGCAAGTATGCCTCCAGAAGATCAATGGAGGTGAGTACGCCTCCTCCCTGATGCCTAGTAAGATTGACTGTAGTGTAGTCATCTTAAATTTACGATAAACTAAAAACCGATTGAGACGCTTGAGATCCAAGATCGCTTCCAGCCCCAACTCTTCGGGACCACGAAGAGGTGGGAATAAAACCCTGGCCCCGCTGATCTAAGGGGACCTTTGGATGGCTCTGATTTCCAGCAAGTGGGAGATGGCGGATTGCATAAGAGCCCCTTCGTGGGGTCCCTGGAGAAGGGACACTTCATGAAGAATTATGTGGACTGGAGAGGAACTCAAGGGCCAGACCAGACCTGATGGTATTCCTCACCCAGGCATCCGAGGTAGAGGACTCCCACTGGTCGGCAAAAATCTCAAACGACCCCTATGGGTGTCAAATCCTGTTCCTCACTTGGATCGATGGAAGCTTCTATTACTTGTTCCCCGAACCTCCGCCTATTCTGCCCCCTCGCCGATATCACGGCAAAGTCGGAGAAGCCCGACTGTTGCCCTTGACCCTGGGTACTGGTTCGCTGGAATCTGGGATGATATTGTCCCGGTAGGAGGGACGAGAGGGGCCCCTCAAATGTCTGTGAAGGTCGGAAGTCCGCCTCCTATTCAGAGCAGGGAGGATCCTCTTCTTCGATTTTGTCTCGATAAGAAGAGGATCAAGGGCTTTACCAAATAACTTCTCCCGATATAGGAGCAGAAGCGAGCCTCCATTTGTGCCTCGATCTGCCTGCCAATGGCTAAGCCATAAGAGACGCCTGGCGATACCTGGGACGCTATGGCTCGAGGAGAACTTAACTGCGCTAAAAGTGGCGCCTGCCGAGAACTCGCCGCGATGATCTTGGCGACGCCCTGATGCTCTAGTATTGGATGGCGGATTACATCTCTCAGATGGTGTAACCACCTGAGAGAGGACCAAAGGAGGCGCCGTGGGCTTTAATGGCCCACGATCAGAAACGTGCGCTTGCGCAAGGCCATCTCAGCTCTCCTTTCCTCTGCCTTCTGCTCCTCGCCTCCCCTGGGATGACTGAGGAGGATACCAGGGAAGCTATGGGGTCGCCCACTTGGGGTGTTAAGGTGCCGGGAGAACTCGGGTCAAGGTTATAGAGTCTCTTATCATGCCCTGTGGGGAGGATAAGAGGCAGAGAGGGCTCATTGTTTGTCCACCAGGTCTGTGAACATGGGAGGGACTGGGATGGTTTCTGATTCGATGGTAGGTTGATGAAATATCAGGTCGCCTGCTCCTGCTGTAACTCGGGCGACTGGACTGGGGAGGACTAGCAAGCCGGGCTGTATTCTTTGCCTTGAACAAGAGTGACTTGAACAAGTGTGGCTTGAATAGTCCCATGAAAACAGGATGGTCGGGGCAATCCCTTCACATCGGACATCCCTCTCAAGAGGGTCCGCTCGAGAGATCCTGGTCAAGATCGTGAAGGGACCTGGCCTCCTGATCCATCCAAGCCTCCTGGGCCCCCAAGTCCTGAGTACCCTGTGTGCAAAACTCCCCTTGTGGGGTGCTGGGTGATACTGCTGTTCCACCATACTCATGAACGGCCCGAGAGACATGCAGTCTGGAATGATGGGAGGTTGGATGGCTGAGAGATTGCTGTACACCGCAGCAATGCCCTCTGTAGTGCCAGTTCCATCCATGACCTCAGTCCGGTGGAATTTCCTCTGGGAGCTCGACCGGCGCAGGCCCGCGCCTGGGTGTGAACGAGCCTCAGGGGTGCTACGGCCGGGTCCCGCCTTTGGTTGGATCTGGGCCCTCGCAGTTGGAGTGGATAAGTCTAGGGCAACCAGAGGTGGGCTTGGAGGTCAATAGAAGAAGAGGGTCTGGTATGAGAATCAGGCCCGTGTTCCTGGTGCCGCGACTATTTTCTCCAAGGCCTGGTGCCGCCTATGGGCATCCTTCTCAGCTGCCCGGGATGGTCTGTTGGACTGTGACATCTGTGTCCTAGAACCCTGATCACTAGCCATTGCAATGGGTTATTTTTTCTCCAAATACTAATACTATTCTAATTATCCTTGCTATAGTTATTATATTATATAATATAGTCTATATCCCTGTTACAGTTATTATTTCCTATATTATTATTAATATTCTTATTATTATTACTATTATTATTATTGTTAATTGTTATCTGTTATTTATTATTACAAATACTACCAGTGTTATCACTCTTATTGGCAATAATGATCTCTGAAGTCAAATGAGAGGTAGTATGAGCTCCCAGGCCTGATCAAAATCGGGCCTGGCAAAGAGGCCCCCAAGGAGGGAAGCCTAAGATGGCGGAGGCCTTTCAGTCGGGCAACTGTCAATGAGTGAAACTGACCCAAGCCCCCAAGAAGGGAAGCCTAAGGGCAATCGCGGGGCTAACGCTTAAGGTAGCCTCAGTCCCCAAGGAGGGAAACCCTGTGAGGCACTTTGGTTGCCGACGCCTACGCCGAGCTCGCTATGCCGACAAAATGGCCGCCTACCGTGGCTTTCTGCCCCTGAGCCGCACAGCCCCCAAGAAGGGAAGCTGTCCAGGCACGCTGCAGATAATAAGGCCACTATGCCAACCACACGCCTTCTAATATTTGCGAGCCATCAGGTGGTGGCAGGGGACGAAGGCGGCGCGAGATCGGGTCGATATGGGACGCGGGCGGCGGTGTTGTAGCCGCCTCAAAGGCACGAAGTCCTTACTTGCGCTGAAAGAGTTCCCGCGATCTCCCTCAGCGATCGGAAAGATAAGGGTCTGAGGTCGCCGCCAGACCGCTAACTGAATATCGATCCCCGACTGCCTAGCTGTTAAAACTCAGTCGGGATTGAGAAAAAGCTGGCTAAAAGGCTCACTAGCAAAGTTTCTGCTCCGGTCAAAGGGAAACCCAACCATTCGCGAGAGGCTGAGCAAAAACTGGGGCGCTCAGGGAGTGACAGGAGGAGCGCCCCAGTATAATTTTGCCCAGCCTGTTG
>CM019148.1:265251539-265306687 GCA_009733165.1 Naja naja
TGGGCCCTTGCGCAGTTGGAGTGGATAAGTCTAGGGCAACCAGAGGTGGGCTTGAAGGTCGAATAGAAGAAGAGGGTCTGGTATGAGAATCAGGCCCGTGTTCCCTGGTGCGCTTTCGCACTATTTTCTCCAAGGCCTGGTGCCGTCTATGGGCATCCTTCTCAGCTGCCCGGGATGGTCTGTTGGACTGTGACATCTGTGTCCTAGAACCCTGATCACTAGCCATTGCAATGGGTTATTTTTTTTTTTTTTTCCAAATACTAATACTATTCTAATTATCCTTGCTATAGTTATTATATTATATAATATAGTCTATATCCCTGTTACAGTTATTATTTCCTATATTATTATTAATATTCTTATTATTATTACTATTATTATTATTGTTAATTGTTATCTGTTATTTATTATTACAAATACTACCAGTGTTATCACTCTTATTGGCAATAATGATCTCTGAAGTCAAATGAGAGGTAGTATGAGCTCCCAGGCCTGATCAAAATCGGGCCTGGCAAAGAGGCCCCAAGGAGGGAAGCCTAAGATGGCGGAGGCCTTTCAGTCGGGCAACTGTCAATGAGTAAAACTGACCCAAGCCCCCAAGAAGGGAAGCCTAAGGGCAATCGCAGGGTACGTTAGCGTTTAAGGTAGCCTCAGTCCCCAAGGAGGGAAACCCTGTGAGGCACTTTGGTTGCCGACGGCCTACGCCCGAGCTCGTTGCGACCCGACAAGATGGCGTCGCGCCTCGTGGCTTTCTGCCCCTGAGCGTGCACAGCCCCCAAGAAGGGAAGCTGTCCAGGCACGCTGCAGATAATAAGGCCACTATGCCAACCACACGCTCTCTAATATTTGCGAGCGATCAGGTGGTGGCAGGGGACGAGGCGAGCGGCGCGGAGATCGGGTCGATAAGGGGACGCGGCGGCGCGTGTTGTAGCCGCCCTCAAAGGCACGAGTCCTTACTTGCGCTGAAAGAGTTCCTGCGATCTCCCTCAGCGATCGGAAAGATAAGGGTCTGAGGTCGCCGCCTCAGACCGCTAACTGAATATCGATCCCCGACTGCCTAGCTGTTAAAACTCAGTCGGGGATTGAGAAAAAGCTGGCGAAAAGGCTCACTAGCAAAGTTTCTGCTCCGGTCAAAGGGAAAACCCAACCATTCGCTCGAGGCTGAGCAAAAAACTGGGGCGTTCAGGGGAGTGACAGGAGGAGCGTCCCAGTATAATTTTGCCCAGCCTGCTTCGCGAGACTCCGAGCACCTCCCACTTCTGGATGCTCGGAGCAGCTCGGGGGAGAATTTTCTAATTACTTACATTTTTAAGCAATCCAAAAGGAAGTCAAGCAGCTTTACATAAGACATAGTTCCCTTGATACCAATACTGTTGATCTCCCCGTAATTCCCTATTTTGATCAGAGTTGTATGGTGGCACATGAACTAGACTTACCCTCACATTCCTTGGACTACCACTGTGGGCTCAAATCCAACAAGCAAAGCTGATCTGATTCTGGGGAACTCATGTAGACAAGGATTTATGAAACATGCTGATATTGTAATGAAAATTGTAACTGAAAACCCCAGTATCTTTTATTAAAACACAGAGGAAAGTAGTGTCTGGGCTACACTCTATACATAAACCACACTCTGTGATAAAAAAAACCCTGAAAAGTGTTGGGGTGTGTGTGTTTTCTATGTTGATAGCATTTTTCAAATGTTTTGCTTTGTATCTGCCCTCAGAGCACTAAAACAGCTTGTGGAGCCAGGTCTCAGCTCAAATTAAGGCTATTAATATTAGATTTTTATCACCCACGCACAAATAAATAACTCAAAGTAGCAAATATATCTAATTTTCCTCCCTCCTATATTCCCCAGAGCAGCCACCCTGTGAGATGAGTTCAGCTGAGCTGCTTTTATATCTAAGGGGGGGAGGTGGGAGGGGCTAAAATTCACAGCCTCCTGGTTTCTAGGCCAGCACCTTCACCACTGCACCAAACTAGCTCCGTAAGTCAATCATTTTTAGTGGTCAAAAGAGGATTTCTCAACTTCATTTTGTGTATTTGTAAGTATGGACATTTATATTATGTGTATATATTAAATAGGGTTGTGCAAATTATGATACTAGTTTTGTGTTAAACCATGGATAAAGATTGCAACTCTAAGCGGGGATAAACAATGAATGAAACCTCCTTAAAATTAACTGTGTTACCAGTTCTATTTATAATTACTGGTGGCAGCAATAAATCTTGTTTTACATTATACAACCAATGATAATCATTCCCTATTATTAGAACTTGGCTCAATACTGAATGAGAAGTTGTTTTGTGTGTGCAAATTACCTAACCAGGCATGGCTTTCTAAAAAAAAACCCTCCATAAAGGCACACAATGAGCAGTTTTGTATCACTGTTGTGGCTGCTGCTACATTTTATGTTCTTTAAACAACCTGTTTAAGGTTCCTGTCAATATTATGTTAACTTTAAATCAACAATCTAATCGGAGTATTTTTTTTCCATAGTCAGAAACACAAAAACAGATCAGGGTATGTTTTACATTTGTAGGCAAGCGGGAACAGGGTATCTGAGAATAGCTTAAATAATGATGGGTAGTCTAACAGCTTTTCCTCTCTTACCTCATATGGAATTCATTTTTGCATAAATACACAGCACATTAAGCCCAAGTTTTCTGAAGATCACCTAATCTGCTTTCATTCAGTGAGATTTAGATATCCATCTTAACAGGGCTTGAAGAGAGCACAGCAACAAGTCATCAGATAGAAAGAGCTTTGGAGCCAGCTGACCATCCCCAAAATGCTGCAACTGCAATTTACTGCTAATATCTAATATATTCTTGCAGTGCTTCCCATAGACATAAACACAGGCTTCAGGGACAAAAGCAGCTCCCTATGAAATGAGTTTCTACCAGCAGAGGGTCAACTGTGCTGCATTCCAGCCTCCGTAAATAACTCTCTAGAGTTGCTTAGCATTATAGCAAATAAATGTACAATCTATAAAACAGATTATATAAATAAATTGCAGAGTTTGAAAGAAAAATGTTGTAATCCAAAAACTGCCAATGGAATATCTTGACAAGAAGGGCAAGTGGCATAGACCACTACTGTTTTCTCTCAGATAAATCATAATGAAGTTCTGCTCATAGAGAAGGTCTGCCTTTTAACTAAAAGAGCAGGAACAAGTCATCTGACTAGTTGCTAACTTTGTATGATAGTTTCCTTTTAAGCCATAGAAGAACCTTTAGCAGATGTTCTTATTCCACTGACTTAAACAGATCTTGATCATTCTTTATCAGCAGCAGCAACATTAAAGGCCCAATGTACAATATAAATGTAATGTCATGGATAATAGCTAATGTCTTTATTTCCAGAACTCCCCAAAGAAGTATAGATCTAGTGTTTTATCAACACATTTAGCCCCAGGCCATAGTCCCCAATAACAGCTCCAAACAAGAGATATCAATCCTTTAATATGAATTGTTTCAGTTAAGTAGCCCAAAAGAGGCTTTGAAAATAATGTAAAAACAGATGAGTTATTTTTTTTAAGTTCATAGCTTTCTGAAAGTTAGATAAAATTAGTAGTGTCACATTGCAGAGAACCATGAAAGCAATCAGGAATGTTTCAAATGGAAGTAATGGAAATTCAACGTTTATTTTAATGCAAACTTCTGACATTGCTTCAATCCTCATTTTAATAGTATGTTTGTTTTTGCTACTTCTGTTTTTAGTTTCCTGAAGATAAGGCATCATCATCATATACATGACTATAAACAACTGTGAACATCTCCATTTCTGGAGAGGAAAAGTGAGATAAAAATTCTTGAATAATTATGATAATTTGGGTAACCAAAGCCAATATTCATATATAATAAAAACAGAACATTAGTAATATTAGTATTTTTTGTTTGGTCTATTTTTATTTTATTTGTCAAACCAAAATTACAAATCCAAATGAAGAAAATAAGAAAATCAAAATATGACAAGGACGATAGGCATGCCAGTACATTTACAAATGCCCCCTTACAGACTTTTTAATTATGTCCACAGAAGTTAAGTTAGAATTAAAACTGTGAAAGTTAATGGCTGAGACAACTGACTCAGGTTAACATATTCCAGACTTTGATAACTACATTACAAAAATTCAATTTTTTACAATCAAGTTTAGAGCAGGTTACATTAAGCTTAAAAGGGGTTATTGACATGTTACATTATAATTAAAGCTAAAAAAAGTCATTTACAGCTGAAGCATTACTATGTACAATTTTGTATACAATACCTAAATCTGACAAGTGTCACAGTTGAACTATCCAAATCAAGAATTTCAAGCCTAGTAGCATTATGACAGAGGAATGCAAGTTTTCTTGTAAAGAACTTCTGAATTTGCTTGATTATATTAATGTCCGATATGCAATGATTTTAGCAGTGTAATATTTGATATTCTGTAACACAAGTGGAACTTAATAAAATACCACAATTAGAATGGTTGAATCCAAGATTCCTTTTAGTTGGTCTTGTTACTCCATTCTCTCCTTCCTCGTCCTAAAATTTTTCTACCTCTTCCCACTCAATGGAGCTGTTTGAGCTACTGATGCTTCCTTTCATATGTGGATAGTACTATTATGAATATGTGTTAATATAGCATTTTCCTGCACATCAGAAATAGAGGGAATATTGTGTATGTACTCTTGCCTCTAGTTCTTTGTCATCCTTTTTATTCCCTCTTTGATACCTTTCACAGTTGAGGTTAAAAAGATTAAATAAATATATTTGTGTTCTTTGGTTATTGGAACCAATAATTTAATAGATTTCATGCTTCACTTGCCCATGAGAATGATGTCAGCTATAAGTCTCCAATACATTATTTAAAGGAGTGTCAAGGACACTCACCAAAATTAACCAATTGTTATTAATTTCCAAATCAATAAACTTATACTTTAAAGCCAATCTTGTGTTACAAGGTTTTGAGCATACAAGCCTTTTCCATAAATTGAAGTAAACAACATAATTCAACCATTTTTGTTTTGGAATTGCTTGAGTCACAATTCAAGAGAGAACACTTATGTAGCAGGTACAAAGATAAATTAGATATTTCACGTTTACATCATTTGAGAGGTTAAGAAAAGTATTCTAGTATTTGGCTGTCAAGCCTTTGCGAAGAAACGAGTCTTGGACTGCATTTTCAAACTGACCGTAGATGGCAGACTGCCTCAGGTACAGTACATGTCACTATTTAATAACTCAGAAAATTGTTGCTCAAATGGAATCCCAGCACACTTGATGTGGAAATGAGGAAAAAGCCAATCAAAATGGATAGGGCTATGTAAAAAAATACTTCTGGTTTACAGTTTCACTGTAGGAGTCACTCAATGATTCCATGATTTTGTAATTCTCAGCTGACAAAAATGTAATGACACTCATTCATATTCAGTTCACAAGAGCGTGACTTGAGTTTTCAGGGGTTTTCTCAATCTTTTTCAATCTCACAAAGGAAAAATGGGGCAGTCTTGCAATGTCATGTTTACGTGAACAGACAGGCTGGGGCTGTGAGTAAATCATGTTATTGTCTCCTGTGACAATAAACATAATAATACCAAAACATTTTTTCATCATTAAAGGCCATATACCTAAGGGGGGAAAAACACTATTTAGTGGTAGACTTCAGCATTGATACCTGCCAAGATTTCTTTGATACCTGCCAAGATTTCTATTTGGATGTGCAAGAAGACATTAAGTAAATGGCTCAAACAGTAATAGACCATTCTCACTGGCCCCTTCTTCTCTCCTGTCCTTTCAAAAAGAAGTGAAACTTTGGGACACTGCTGCATTAACATGTTTCTATATAACCCAGAACTCTGAAAAACCAAGGTTTTAAATCATTAGTGTTCAGTGGTAGGATTTTTTTTTACTACCAGTTCTGTGGGTGTGGCTTTGTGGGCGTGGCAGAGGAAGGATACAGTAAAATCTCTATTCCCAATCCACTCCAGGGAAGGATACTGCAAAATCTCCATTCCTACCCCACTCCTGGGGGAAGGTTACTGCAAAATGCCCATTCCCTCCCCATCCCATTAACCTGCTTTCCAGCTCCATTCTCCTGTGCAAGGCAACCAAAGAAGACCTAGCCAATTAGCTGAGACTTGGGAGGCAGAGAATAGATGGGGTGGGGCCAGTCAGAAATGGTATTTGCCGTTTCTCCGAACTACTCAAAATTTTTACTACCGGTTCTCTAGAACTGGTCAGAACCTGCTGAATACCACCTCTGTTAGTGTTACTGACTGTATGCTTATGTTACTGATTTGTAAACAGCTTCATTCATATTACCATGGAGCACCACAAAGATCCATCAGGCAGAATCAGGTAGAAAGTGATTGCAAAAGGACTATGGTCTTGTGGAATTCCTATCTGCACAATTCTTCTTGTTAGGCTTTTAGAGATACCATTCATTCATCAAGGGCAGCTCTACCAAATGGCTGTTAGTCTGTCTGTCTGCATCCCTTATTAATCTTGGGCTGGACTGAAAAACCAAGAGATACATATGCATACCTGTGAGAACAAAGGACAACTCCTTGAAGCAGTGACACTGTCATATGCTCCCAAGGTTTGGTGCAGGCACTTCACAGACTTTCCAAGTCAACAGTGGATACAAATATACAGAGAAGACATTTCTGCCAAACTTATACTTCTGTCCTCCACGCTCACCCTTTTTATAGGGCAATATTTACTGTACTCTGATACCCTTTATATTAAATATATTATTATATTTACAGGTTTCATCATTAGTACAAGACAAGTAACATTGTTCCTTGTTATCATGTATTGTACGCAACAGAAGCTGTTATGTGTTGGTTTTATTTAAGATCAACTTGCTAGAGATCAAAAAGGGATTAGTCTTATGAGCAAGCAACGTATTCTGTGCCATGTTTGTGCCAACAGCTTATCAAAATGAACCTGCTGGTCCAGTATTAAATCCAAGAGTGCTATCACATCATCCTTTTAAGGCTTTAGCATCTGACACAGCAGCTTTTTCTATCTCAGTGATTTACTGAAAATATGATAACATGTTAAAATGCTTCTCCAAAGGGTCTCATCCTACTTTCTTCCTAGTGATTAAAAATGAATAAAGTAAGCATACAAGATCTCAAGGTCAGGGAATCTGGGAAACACTTCTATAGAGATCTTGTTGATTTAATTCTCCCACACCACTTACTCTGAATAACAAGCTTCTGCACGGAGTAGCTTCAAAAATCTATTAATAAAATGTGCAAACTCTTTCCTTAATTCCTCACAATCAAAGTCCCAGCATGACATTCAGAAGAAAAAGTTCATTGGCATCAATCTAATATTAATATTGTTTATTTAATATATAGGCCACCCAACTACCAAATGATTCTGGATGGTGTACAATCGGAAACCTTTCTATTTACCTATCAAAAAAAATACAACTGACCAGAAGAGCAAACTACTCAAAACAAGCAAAAGGAATAAAAGGGTCTTCATAATCACCCTGCCTCAGGAGAACCACCAGCTCTTCAATAGTTTATAGCAATAAGGATAAAAGTGGTAAGAATCTCTGTAGAGAGAAGATTCTAAAGGGCAGAAATCGCAATAAAACCTATACATTCCTTCCTATAGTAACTGCAATAAGACCTATATATTCCTGACTTCCATAGAATGTCAAAAACCTCTTTTGTTATAGCAATCAATGAAGCAATAACCTGGTTGTAAATGAATAAAACATTAGAGGGCTTTTTATTAGTCTCAAGAGATGTAAATAATTAAAAGGTATCTTTCACATAACTACTAAATTGTTTTTTCAGTTAGTGGGGGAGACAAAATAAGATGATTCACGCCCTCTTGGAAATTAGATAGTCTTCCTATTTACCACTAGCTCCAACAATAGTTGCATGTATTTTTTCATCTTTACTCTGGTCATTTTTATTTCCTTAAAACTGGGGCAAAAGTAAATGATCATAACTGATCAAGGCCTATGCAAATATTCATGTTTCTGAACATATTTCAAAGGAGACCAGAAGATCTCATAGTATTTATGCAACACAATTAGAAGACAGTAAGGGAACACATAAATTTTGTTTTACTTAAATCAAGAGTTTGCTGCATAGAAAATCAAACACAACTTTAACTTCATTTAGTTTGGGAGTTTCCTGATTAAAAAGATTCTGAGCATCTTATTATTTTTAAAGTGAGAAACAATAAAAGAATACAGAGAACAGTCCATCAATTCATTCAGTATCTCTAAATCAATTCACCTGAAAAAAATGTTAATCAAAAAAGTTAAATTTTATGAATTGAACTGTTTATATACAACAAAACTAAACTGCAGAATAAAGTTAATATTCTTTACATCAGTTCATATAGTCTTAGCATTCTCATTTTGAGGTAATAAATTATTATACTTTAAAATTTTATTTGATGCCCCATATCAGTAAAGTGGAAATTAATAAAGGCACTAATACATGAGAAGAAAAATAAATAAAATTCAGAACTATTTTAACAGGTTAAAGAAGTGACTGGAAATAAAAGAATGAAATTTAAGCCAAGACAAATTTAGTGCTTCACTTAGGAAACAGAAACCCAACATGCAGGTGAAAGATAGGGTGTGGTTCAACAATTGGTAACCACATAGACCCAACCATGCAATCTTCTTGGAAACACTGTAATGCAGATTTGCCACTGCATTCTTCCATGATGTTCTTTTACTTCTCAGCCTGGTCTACAGACCTGGTGGTCTTCCATCAAAATACTGATCTGCCCTGCCCTGCATGTCTTACAAGCTATGATCAGAAAAGTGCTGCCATCTGCGGAAATCTTGGAATAACAGTTGATTAAAAATTGAATATGAGGCAGTAGTGTGATGAGGCAGAGAAAAATTAAAAAAAATGTTAAGGTTTTGGGAACCAAAATTAACCATTTAGAGAAACTGGAAAAAGATTCAAGGTCAGTAGGGTTAATCAGAAAATTAGAACCAAGTCCTAGAAAAAGACATTAAAGGAATTGTGTATGTTTAGCCATGAGAAAAAAGAAAACTAAACAGATGGAATTACAGCCTTTAAATACTTAATGTCACACAAAAGAAGATCAAGAACTGCTCTTTCTTGTTCCAAAATGCAGGGCATGTACTAACGGATTAAAGTTACAGTAAACCAGCTTTGAACTGAAAGTTAAAGGAAAAAAGTCCTAAAACGAATAGCAATTACTTTCATCAACAATCAACTTGCTGGAGAGATGGTATGCTCCTCTTCACTGATACATTCAAGAAGCTGGACAACCATCTGTTTGTGGATACTCTGGATTTAGATTTTTGTACCTAGCAAGACTTGGACTTGACCTAAATAGCCCCTTCCACCTTTGTAATTCTATGGTATAGATTTGCAATTACTATCACTTCAGCACAAATTTGGATTTGTAAATATTACTATACTGATTTTTGTGACTGCAATTTTTTACCAAGGAAAAGTGTGGGAGTCCACGTTACAAAACATGTGCAACCCTATTTTAAGACCCATGATTATAGGCATCTGCAAGGCTGTTGCCATTTTGGCATGAATACCTCAAAGACCTTTAGTTAACATCTTATATATAGTGGTTAAACCTCTACAGAACATATGCATTCTCAAAACCAGACACTCCGGACTAGCCAAGAAGCCCCAACAACTTTCCTGCCATGTCTCTAATTTTTCATGAAATTCAAAACTATCTAATTTCTTTGACTGTCTCTCATTATGGTATGCATAATTTCAATGCATACTATTTGGCAGTACAATAATGGATGCCTTTTTTTACCTTCTCTTTAATCTTTTTTTAAAATAATGGAAGGATTCTGTTAAGACCTATTTAATAACTGATGACACTAGCTGAAAATGCAAATGATCTGAAAATTGCAATTGTAAAGTCAAAGAGCAAAGTGGGCTAGAATTAATTGTTAAGAAAACCAAACTAAGGACAGCCCTAGAATCCATAGTGAAGATATTGATATAGTAGATAGTGTCTGCTTTTTAAGGTTGATAATCAACAGTAAAACTAGCAGAACTATTTTGCAGAACAGCACTTGGTATAATAGAAACAAAAGCCTTGTGAAAAATATTCAAATGTTGTGATATATTTGTACCTGAAAAGATCAAAACAATGCAGTTAATTGTACTCTCTGGGACACTCTATGATAGCAAAAACTGGACTTCGAAGAATCACTATTGTTGATCCTTCTGAAATTCAGTACTGGACAAAATTCCTAACCTCTCCAGAAATAGACAATAAAACAAAACAAATGGCTCATAGAACAAACCAGTCCAATCATGGCACAAATTTATTTATTTATTTTATTTTATTTGACTTGTATGCCGCCCCCTCTCCAACAGGACTCGGGGTGGCTCACAACTAAAACACAACAATAAATAATTACCTAAAAACAAATTAAACAAGGTACAAGTCAAATACAAAATTTAAAACCCCAAAGTTAAAACACAATCAACCCCCCCCCCCAGGAGGTCAGCACAGCCCGGACTGCGCAAATAACCAGGTCTTTAAGTCGTGGCGGAAGGTGCGGAGATCGGGGGCCAGCTGGAGCTCCGGCGGAAGCTGATTCCATAGAGTGGAAGCTGCCACAGAATAGGCCCTCCCCCGGGTCACTGCCAAACGACATTGAGTCGCGGACAGCATCCCGAGGAGCCCCCATCTGTGCGCTCGTACAGGGCAGTTGGTATTTGATGCTGGCAGGAGTCGTTCTCGTAAATACCCCAGACCCATGCCATGTAGGACTTCGAATGTTAACACAAGAACCTTGAATCTCACTCGGAGGACAACTGGTAACCAATGCAAGTCGCGCAGGAGGGGTGTAATATGGGAGTACCGGGAAGCTCCCATCACTACCCACGCGGCAGCATTCTGCACCAGTTGGAGCCTCCAGGTGGTATGCAAGGGCAGTCCTAAGTAGAGAGCGTTACAGTAGTCAAGTTGGGAAATGACGAGTGCCTGAGTGATCGTGCGCAGGGCATCTCGGTCCAGGTATGGGCGCAACTGGCGAACCAGCCGGATCTGGGCAAAGGCCCCCCAGCCACGGCCCCCACCTGCTCCTCCAATTTGAGCCGTGGTTCCAGTAGGATCCCCAGATTCCGTGCCCTGTCCACAGGGGGCAACACCTCCTCCCCCATGACCAAAGATGGAACCTCAAAGCTGGACTATGTCGGTATGCACAACCACTCTATCTTGGCTGGGTTGAGTCGAAGCATGTTCCTGTCTATCCAGATCCGTACCGCATCCAGGCAATGGGACATCATGGAGACAGCATCACTGATGTGGCCTGGGGTGGAGATGTTTAACTGTGTATCATCAGCGTACTGATGATACATCACCCCAAAGCCACGGATGATCTCACCCAGCGGCTTCATATATATGTTGAACAAGAGGGGTGAGAGGACCAACCCGAGGCACCCCACAAGTGAGAGACCTCAGAGTCGACCTCTGCCCCCCTGCCAACACTGATTGCGAACGTCCCGAGAGGTAGGAGGAGAACGACCGTAAAACAGTGGCTGGGCTCAAATGATTGCATTTTTGAGACATATTTTGCAAATATGTCTGAAAAAATCCATAATGTGGTGAAATGTAATAATAAACAGAAGAAGAGGACAACCAACAATCAACTCAATTAAAATAGTGATGGATGCATGCCTAAAAAAACAAGGTTGTGAACAGATCATCATGAAGAAAATCTATGTGGTTAGTTGACATTAATTAGATGGCACATAATCCATCAGTGTAATGACTAACCACAGAATAGAGGGGATATTCATTTGCTGTGTCCTTCCAAATCAATGGTGTTAATTCTGATGTAGTACTATCCCTTTGCCTAGAGTCACAATTAAATTTAGGTCAGATAAAAATGGATGGTTTATTTCAAATTCCATCCATCCCCTTGTAACGATAACAAATTTTTACATCAACTATCTAGGCTTATGTTGTTAGTGACTATACCTACTCATACCCACAAGCTTCTAAAAAGCCATAACTTAACTATTATATATCCTATATACCTGAATGATTCTATCCTATGTCTCCAAAATAAATTTATTGATAAAGTATGTTTTAATAATAAGAACTATGAATCAGTGGAACAGGTTACCACAATGTTTTTTTTCTTTCATTGGTGGTTTTCAAACAAAAGGTTTAATAGTCATGAATTGGAGACAGTGTAAATCTTGCAATGTGCAAGGGGCTGTACTTGATGTTATTTGGTAGCTGCCAATTCTATAACTCTAAGAAGAAAAAAACTAGGCTAAGCAGACACATTCAGTGCTGAACATTAGAACAGATAAGCATCACAAGGTAAAGAGAAATGAAAATTAAATCAAAATCACCTAGAACCTCTGAGAGCCAAGATAATCATGTTGGCTGTGAGCGTCTGTACATTAATATTTTAAGCATTATTCAGCTTTGCTAAGATGACATAATACTGTGCTTCATTAACATGGTGGAGGTAGATAGAAGACAACTAGAAATAAATCCAAGTAGGCATGGGTATGTGTCCATGTCTGGGCTGGCATTACGGTGATAAGCAAGGCGAAGCACGCTTACTTAAGCGGTTTTGTCTAGGGTAATGAACTCCCTGCAGGAGAAAAAAACAATTTTATGATTTGCCACCTGGCTGCTATGATTAGTGTGCAAAACATTTTGCCAGTTAAGTCATTAGAATTTGCTACAGCTTTGATTCCTTATGGACAGTCTTTAGTGCTAACTGGGGCATCATATTTCTCTGCTATCTTGGACTCCATTCTGAAGATGCCATCCCAGATCCAGCAGCACAGCGGCCCCCAACCTTTGGAGCACCAGGGACCAGTTCTGTGGAGAAAGGTTTTTCCATGGACCGGAATGGGGCATGGTTTCATGTGCTGCCTGCATGCTGCGGATGGGGCTTCGCTTGTTTGCACAGACTGGTTTCTGGCATGCCATGGCCCAGTGCCAGTCCATGGACCAGGGGTTGGGGACCCCTGCAGTAGCATTTGACAACTACCAACCAGCTCCAACCTTCCCTGTTGGGGGAAGGCTATTGAAATGATGGCAGTGGATCAACATTGCAGCCCTTTAAAGGAAACAGATTGTGTGGACCTTTTTCATTTAGGCCCAGAGCCAGTTTTGGAATGGAGATGGCCTCCTGGATTAGGACCTGTGTTGTTGTTGTTGTTGTTATTATTATTATTATTTCTTGGACTTGTATGCCGCCCCATCTCCAAAGACTCGGGGCGGCTCACAATTAAAACCAAACAATCAACAATAAATACTTAAAAGAAAATTAAATAATCTCAAGCCCAATATATTATAACATTAAATTAAAATTAAATTTAAGAAATCCCCCCCCAGGAGGTCAGCACAGCCCGGCCTGTTCGAATAGCCAGGTCTTCAAGTCGTGACAGAAAGTGCGAAGGTCAGGGGCCAGATGGAGCCCCAGGGGTAGTTGGTTCCACAGGGTGGGAACTGCCAGTGTAGGCCCGTCCCCGGGGCACCGCCAGCCGGCATTGACTTGCCGACGGAACCCCGAGAAGCCCCTTTGTGTGCTCGTACAGGGCGGTTGGCACTCGATATCGGCAGGAGGTCCTGTTAGGACCTGGATGGGGGAATATGTGCTTCTCCTAGTCTTGCTAGATATTTTGGTGACTTTTAATACCAGCAGGAAACTGAGACAAGGAAGTACTGCTTTTTTGTTGCAGCACCTATGTTATAGAATAGCCACAATTTGGAATAGCCTCAATTTGGCTGGCCCTCTGTTGGTTTTCCACAAGCCCCTATGGCGTTGCTTTCCAAGCCTGGGTAAAGGTGATTTTTATTTGGGTAGTGAGCCTTCCCCTGATTTGAGCCTTTTTGTCAACTTTTATTCTCTATTTTTGTAATGTTGTTTCATTTTTAATTTTTATTTAGGGTATGTTTTACATTGTATTTTTATATGAGTCACTGAGAGTCCCTTTTGACCGTGATGATATACAAGTGTTTAATAAATAATGCTGCTATAATTTGCTATTGCATAAAGGCTTGTTGAGAAACATTCCAAATAGGCACGGCCCTTATTAGGTTAACACAAATGTCATTTAAACCATGTAAGCGTTTAAATAAGAAACTACTACACACACATGGTATATAAATAAAAATAAATATAATCTCCACTCATCTCTCTCACAGAGGAACTCTAAGCATCTTTTTTTAAACAAATGGAGACAAAAATGAAGTGGAGGAGACTGTATTTGGTCATAGCCTGAAGAAGAAATGTGTGTGGGGGAAACCACAAACATTCAAGTTAAGTTATGCCAACAGCAATGGTTTTAGGCTGCATTGAAACTCTGTCTTCTGATGAAAAAAGAAACTCATTGCAACATTTTTAAAGCAGTTATTCAGAATTATCTCCAAAAACCCTCAAAACTCCTCAGTAGAGAGAGGTTGAAAGGAACTACAATGTTTTCGTATTTTATTTTATTTTAGATTAGACAGTGTTTTAGCCAAAATAAAGAAAACCAGAGGCAAAGAGGAAAACAAGTACAGAGGATATACCTACCAAGAACAGAAGTCTCAGATTCAAATGATAGAAAATTATTTATTTTCAAGGAAAAATCCTCCTGTTGAGCTGTTAAATTCAGCTTTCTATCAGACCAAAGCCAAGAGTACCATGATAGTCATAAGAAATATTCCAAATGTTATGTTAGGAATACCTTTATCAAGCCAACATACAGTTTGCAAAATAAGCAATATCCAAATATGAAAAATATTTTTACTCTCTATGTGTAGATGTGGTCACATTTAAAAATTAATAGCAAACCACCAACTACAAGAACCACAGGTTAGAATTTTGTATTTCTAGTTCTTGAACCTGTCGGTTACTGCTATTCTCTATTTCTTTTGCTGAAGGGGCTTTTTAATTGTCCTGAATTAACAAAGTGATTAAAGATTGAGCATAGAGTTGATTTAAATTCCCAGATGCCGTATTGTAATGCTACAACCCATTTGGCCCTGATGATATCAGACCTCCAACATGAATTACGTACAGTTCCGAAACCACCTTTGCTCTTGCCCTTCTGATTTATTCTATAGGAATCCAAGTTTAAGCATGAACTGTATTCTGCAGAAAACAACACAAAAAGTACATTTTAACATTTCCTGCTTAAATCCTGTTTTTACAGATTTTGCTCTTATGTCCTTGTTTTGCTTGTTCTTGCTTTCAATTCAGAATTGACTCATGATGATTGCCTGGACAAGTATTTTTGGCAAGAGATTTGCTTTCTAGGGCTTAGAGAAAGTCTCTGGCTCAAAGTCACCCAGCTTGCTTTGTGCCAAAGCGGGACTAGAACTCTTGTCTCCCAGTTTTTAATCCAATGCCTTAATTACTACACCAAACTGGCTCTCCTTATATCATATCCTTCTGATTTATTCTGTAAGAATCCAAGATCATGCATCTACTATATTTCAAAGGTGACCATATAAAAGTAATTAAAAATAACATGAGACCTATTTTCATACACATCCACCCTCTTTTAAGTATTATCCAATGATACTTATTAGGGTACTATACCCAACAATAACAGTATTTTCCTTTTTTCCCTTTGAAAGTTCATTAGTCTCAGCCATCCACTTAAATCTTTTGTTCTACAACTCAAGCAATGAACGGAATTCCTTTTTAAAATCTATTTAGTAGATAATTTCATAATATGGCATTATTTTGACAAAGGGCCATAGTGCAGGACATTTTCAACCCATCTGAGAAACTGATCTTCAAAAGCCTTGATAATTTCATGAAATAAAGAACAGATTAAGTTCAAAGCAGTGTGACTATCCCCAAAAGTTCCTTTAGCTAGAAATCATTTAACAGTGTTCATGAATTTGTAAACCATAATTAAATTACTCATTATAGTTTTGGGAACTATGAAAGCTGGACAGTCAACAGCATGTCAGATTTTAGACACTGTCCCTTCTCCTACAACAGTGATGGAGAACCTGTGGCACGCAGAGCCATCTCTGACGGCACATGAGAGGTCGCCCTGGATCAGGTCCACTGCGCATGCGCACGCGCCTCCCGCCAGCCATCTGATTGTTGGGTATCTGGCGTGCATGCGTGGGGGGAGGGGCATGCATGGGAGACACACATGCATGTGCAGAGGTGTGTGGTGCGTGGGGTTGCGCATGCATGCGGAGGGGGCATGGGTTGTACATGCATTGCATTATGGGTGCAGGCACGCGTATGCACTTTTGGCATGCGATGACAAAAAGGATAGCCATCACTGTCCTATAAGATTCACTGACAGGCTTCTGCAGGAGGCTGCTGCTTTCATCAGAACGACAAAAGCAGCAGGACATTTGTTATACAAGGGCCACCTGTTTTATATGTGCATACAATGTTATATCACAACGCACATGAAAAAAGTCAGATCTTGTGTCGCAATGCCATCAGGCTGATTTTGTCATTCCGTCCCTCTTGTGGCTATGTGCTTCCAGTTATTGTAAGAGGAGATGAGGCTTCAAACACACAAGTAAGAAAAATTGTGCAATTGTTTTCAGATTGTGTCTCCTTAAGTGGATCAGCATCACAAAAATACAGCATATTACAAAAAAGCTCGGAAATCTAAACCTCTGGTCCCGGTGGCCAACCCAGATTGGATCCTGCATTACATCATATCATGTGGTATGTAGAGCTTATGCTGGGCCATCATAATTATAAGCAAAGAGCAAATGTTTTGGCGAAGTCCATTCACTAAAAGAGCAGCATCTTATAAATTATCAAGTATTTCCAAGGAATAATCATAAAAAAAGAAAAGCCCATCTGTAATTCATTTTTCTTTGTTAGCCTCTATTGTAGAAGCATTCCAAGAAATCAGAGGAAAGTATAACTTAAATTTAAACAGACCATCCATCATCCCCTTGGGCTCCTCTCAGCCAGTATCACCACAAGTGACTGAAAGGAAGATTCACCCACCAGATTGTTGGTGTGTCATGCTCTACAGAAGAGCTCTGCTTGCCAAGAACAATTAGGTCCGACTAAATCTACCTTTCACTTCATTAGAAATCTTAATTGCTCAGTTGCTAGGTGAAAAACTAACTTCTCCTGACATGCCATCAGTCCTACTAATAAAATCTAAACTGTAACAAAATGTGCTTAAAAATAGTAATGTTCTCAGGCCATCCAGGTCTAGCCCAGACTGTGTGCAAAATATTAGTTACATTGGCCCTCAGATCTAAAATTCCCTATTTTTTAAGGATTGCATTCCAAGATCTTCCGATTTATTTTAAAGTATATTGTACTGTACAAGATTTATTTTTACTGTGCTATGGCATTCAAATCAAAGAAAAAATATTTGCGTTTTAAATTAATCTGTAAGATTACCTAATTTCATCAAAAAGATCTAGAGCATACATTGCATGTTTGCTGTTTAATGCAAAAGTCATCATAAGCAAGCCTTAATATTTTCTCTAATATTATCTGCCATTGATACAAAAAAAATGAAATAAAATCGTTAGGACACACTGTAGAAAACGAAAGACAAGCAACCATGCAATTATGCAAAAAAAAGAAAATACATTATGCCATGTTTGTTTTCACACAAAAAAAACCCAAAATGGAAAATCTTATTGTTAGCCCTGTTTTACTGTAGGCCTTATGCATTCAAGCACTTTTGACTATATCACAAACTCTTAATCTGTAAGGAAACTCACTGTTGCTTCCATTATCAATATTTAACAACCTTCCTTTTTTAAGTCAAAGCCATTACTTTTGGTAGCAATCATTTTAAGGATGAGGTGAGCGCGTAGGTTTTTTGTTTTAAACGAGTATTTTAGAACTGTGGCCTTGTTTTATTCCAGAAAGTACTATGGGCCTGTTTTAATGCACAGAAAACCGAACACGTGTTTGCTGCAGCGAAGTGCAGGTCTGGTCTTTATTACGATGAGGGTTGCACCGAATGAGATTTTTTTTGTGAATCGCGCTTCCCCGCCACCCCGGTACTCCCGGGCAGGTAACATTCGCATCTCGGAAACCAACTGAACCTTCATGATTCTCCGCCTTCCTCCATTTTCGCCAACTATTAAAGAAAAAGCGTTAATATTTTCGTGGCTGGGAGAAACGGCTTTTTTCCCAAAAGCCCTAATCCTTATGCAATATTAAATATCGGTTTGAGGCCCTGGGGCTTAATTAAGGTTGCTATTGTTACTGTGTCCTACGCACTTCATTTCTCACGAAGCTCGGCGTTTTCTTTCCCACCAGCTTCCTCTTTCCCCAAAAGCGAGACTGGGAGCAAGAGACTTGGTTTTGGGGTTTTGTTTTTTGAAGAAATGGAATCCTTTCTTGGCACATCGCAAGACCCGCGCAGGCACCAGCAGCTGTGCTCTTGCAAACAAAAAGGGGGAAAACGGCGCCCTTTGCTGCTGCCGCCGCCGCTCCTTACCTCCTCGGCGCACAGGCAGAGGCAGCCCAGGATCCCCCGCGTCCCAATTCGTGCCGGCGACCAAAACACCCGCTCCCTTCTGCTCCGCGGCGCCTCACCATAGTCCCGAATTTGTCGGCCAGCAGCATCTCCTCGTAGAGCCACTCATCGTCGCTCGGTTTTCTCAGGCTGGCGACTTCCGAGCTTGCCCGCTCAGCTCCGGAGGAGAAGCCCTTCCTTGCTTCGGACTTCCCACTCCCACCCTGCAAATTGTCACTTACTCACCCACCCCGCTACCACGCGCTGCTGCGCTGGGAAGGCGGGGGAGGTAAGCTGCAACTCAGCACGCGCAACAGCCGCCCGGGCTTTTCTTTTTTTCCTCCTCCTCCTTTTATCTTTTCCTCCCACCGTCTCCCGCCCGCCAAAGGCGAGGTCCGGAGCTCCTCGTCTGGCCTGGGAACTCTACTTCTCTGGACAAGCGGAGCAACAGATTGGGGAGGGAGGGGAGGTCAGCGTTGTCAGTCGAAAAGCAGAGCAGCTGTTTCGAGGAGACTCGGGAGCAGGAAATGCCACAAGACTTAAATCCAACCACGTCAGGAAGACCGCGCGCGCCCGTGTATGTGTGTGTTTGAGAGAAAGAGGTGGCAAATAAAATCCGGGCGGGATCTTTATGTTCTGGAATGGATCTCTCTCTCTCTCTCTTTTTTTGTAAAGCCGAAGCGGTTTTAATCGCGTAACTGTGAAAGAAGGCAGGACTTAGCGGAAACGAAAATAAATGTTGGTCATTCAATGTCTGACAGGAACATAAATACTGAGTCAAGGGTGTTTTTTTTTTAATTCATTTATTTAGATGCCTTTCCTCGATTGGGAAAGCCATTTCCTACAGCCAGCGGGAGGGGAAAAACGGAGTCTGGGCTGCCCTTTTCCTCAGAGCCTCCCTCCGTTCTGCTTCCAGGGCTTGGAAGCCCGCAGAATAGAAAATAGGAGCAGAATCGAGCAACTAAAGGACTTGCTACCCTCTACCGGACAAACAAGGTCGAAAAGCTGGTCCCAGTTAAGAATGGAAATGGAAAGAATGAATGGAAATGCGATGGTGTAGAAACAGAAGATTCTGGCCAGGAACCACGCGGAAGACCCTCTCTGCAACGCTTGCTTTGCAGCGTCTTTCGAGAGGCACCGGAAAAGCCCCGCAGGCGAAATGCCCCACGCGTGTTGGTGAATTGTGGGAGAAGAAAGTTGGAAAGCTCGAGTGCTTTATCGAGGATATTTCTCCGATAATGTTTGGAATTCAGCCTCATCTTGGGGAGTCTTCTAGACAGAATTCCGAAAATTATCGGAGAAAAAAGGCATTGTGCAGTTATTCAGATTTCTTTCTCATTGTTTTTTTTTTCTGGAAAGAAAAAAAAATACAAGGTGAAAGAAATAGTGGGGAAACGCATGGAAGGAAAAAAGTGAAAGACCTCCCTCCAATTCCGAGGGACACGACAATCTAACCTACTGTCATCAGCCATATCCTGCGCATACCTGAGAACAACTTATTTGGAAATGCCAGCTACTTACAGTATAGTATTGCAAATGTAGGATGGGCAGTAGGTAAGTTTGCAATTTCAAGATGATTGGTTATGTTTTTATTGTCCTGTTCCATATTGCATTTAAAACATCATAAAGATTTTGGAATGCAGAGGAGGGCCTATGTGTTGCAAGATGCTTTCAAGTTGCAACATCAGTTTCCTGGAGTCTGCTAGAAGTTGTATGCTCCCGATATAAGTAGCAAAAAAATCAAGGTGGTTAACATTTTGAAATCTGAGGAGAATGGAATACAAAATCGACTAGATTGTGTGCTCAAGGAAATTCATCTTGGGAAACTATGAATTACACCGTGGTCCCCCAGTATTGCATGAAGCCCCAAATGCCTTTATGGATTTCCCAACACTGAACAGTTATATGTGGCATATTTTTTGTTTTGAAGTAGGCAAATACTATCTCTGCTTTAAAATAGGCTTATAAGACAAAAGTCCAAACAACCACAAAACTTATAAGGTATAAGACAAAAGTCCAAAAAAGTCCACAAAACCACAAAAAAGCAGAAAATCCCAGTTCAGCTTGCAGCAGCATCCCAACCACAGTGGCACATGTGATCGCTGCTCCCTTCTCTTGGCGATTATAGAGGAAAAAGGGCTGGCTTCTTTCAGTTTAATCACATGAAATATGCAGGAGTAAAGTAACTTCTCAGGAGAGCGGTTTCTTGAAAACATTTTCATTGCAAGAAAAGCTATTCAAGGAAAGTGTTGTATCTAAGTAAACATTGCAATACCAATTTCTAGTATAGCTATAATTAGAACAATTAACAATGGACTAGAACAGGGGTGTCAAACTTGAGGCCCGCAGGTCAGATCTGGCCTGTGGCGTGGTTAAATCCAGCCCACAGGGCTGGCCTGGAAATATCAAAGGACAGGCCCATGGTGCCTCTGGTGTGCTACAATGAGCTGCAAAAAACCACACATACACACACAGTGCCTCGTTTTCATCCTCCATGGCCTCCTGCAGCACTCTACTGGCCAAAAACGGGGCCAAAAACAGCCAGCAGAGTGTGCTGCAGGAGGCCATGGAGGGTGAAAATGCACTGGGGGGGCAGACCCCTCCCATGCCCTGTTTTGGTCAGCAGGGTGCTGCAGGAGGCATCCGTCACGCTACCTCCCCCCCCCAACCCGTGGAGGAGAACTACAATGCTGATCCGCCCTCGAAGAAATACAGTTTGACATCCCTGGACTTTCCAACTCTGTTATTCGGTTACACAGCTTGGCCCCTGCACATAATTTAAATATAATTTTGAAAAATAATGCAATCTAGGATCACTACTTCAATGATACAGTCATGGCCCAACAATTTTCTTGGAAATCATTCTGCATGGAGTAGAAATACATTTACAAATATTGCCTAGATTAGCTCTGGCATTCTCACATCCTCCACCAGATGAACAGATAACAGAAGAACCAACTTAAGATCATACTTAAAACAGAAAAAGTCATGCTATGGTGTTTTTACTATTGAACATTATAACATGAGGATGAAATAGAAACAGGAAATATTGACTGCCGAATACACATTTATCCATGATTAACAAATGAAGTTGCCAATGGAGAGGAGAAACCTTCATCCAATGGTTTTCAAACTTCTTTACCACGGAACCCCTTTTATGGCCAGGGACCATGGCCAGGGACCACCAAGACTTCATTCAAATTTAAATCATAACATTTTTTAAAAGCCTTTGTGGATCCCCTGTGACCCCACCGTGACCCGCAGGGCCTGCGGATCACAGATCGAGAACCACTGCCTTAATCTATTTGCACAATCCGCAGAGAATAGCCACATACTTTTCTTCTGGACCCAATATAAATATTTGCAACAAAGCAGATATTTCTTTCATGAAAGATTTTATTTCTTCTGAAAAGTACACTGTTTTTTTAACCCTTCTATTTCAGTTTCCTTATCTTTCTGGGCATTCAGGAGTGTACCAGGTGCTGCATATATTAATCCTACAGGAGAGTATGATATCCTTCAAATGTTTGTCTGAGTTCCTGGGACAAAAATATACATTTTTCTGTACAGCTTGACAGCCAAAGGCCTGGTCTACATTCTGCAGCTAAAAATGCTTGCAGAATAACTAGTAATTGAACTAAACAACTGACAGTGAAATATGTTATTAATTCAATAAAAGAAGAGAAGTCATTTTACTGAGACCCATCGAAGCAAGTACAGGGTGTCTGTCGGGGATATTAAAATGTCAAGAAGATAGTCAGAATGACACCATAAAAGCCTCACCCATTTTATATGCCTTTCAGCTGCTATACTGACTTTTTTTTTAACCTGTGGACTCTCCCCTGATCACAAGACAAAAGAATATCAGGCAGTAAGGTTAAGAATTATCGGTACATTTTCTGAAGAATTTTCTTAAACGAAAATTAAATCTGACTGCATTTCAGATCCAAATGTATTAAAAGCACTGGAAATGATCAGTAAAAAGAAGTTGACCATCAGGCTTACAAATGTTCATATATAAAATATGGTTTAAACTATTCTGTTTTATTTGAAATTGCTTTACATAAAATACTAATTTTTAGAAAAAGAATCTTATATTCTATACCTATATACTGATTTTATATAGATAGTCTCTTGCATAATCTACTCTTACTTTATTGACTCTTGGATGTTTTTAATTTTACCTATAAAAATTAATGGGAAATTAAAGAGACCTATAAATTAATGGAAGTTATTGCTGTAATTTTCCCCCTCTGTACTGAGATAACACACACACACACACACACACACGGAAAGGCGAAAAAGCCATCTAGGACTGCATAAATGGATGAGACACTGTAATGTTAAATCAAGCTTAATACTTAACTTGTCTCATCGTAACTGACACAATGAGACCTCTGCAATCAAACTTATATTGATTAAACAATAAAAGGATACTCTCCGATAACTAAAATAATTTATTCTCATTTGCACGACTGAAAAGATTTACTCAATAAAGCAAGTGATGAATGCAACAGCTTCTCATCTCTAGCCCACCCATCCATGCGTAATTCAACCCTGAATGAAATATGAATCTTGTGTTTCTACCTTTAAATGCTTTCGGATGAAGCTACTGGCTAAAATGCTTAAAGGCATCATTCAGCGAAGTGAACTCTGTAAAAGGTGTCAGAAGTTGTGTCTCTTCTTATGGCACAAGTGAAATGAAATCCTGACCTAGGTAGCTAAGAGGTTTGTTTTACAGTTCAGAAAACAGGCACTGGCACAATTATATTGGTTTCCTAATTGCAAAGTTGCCATAGGTCTCTCAAGTAATTAAAGGAACAAAGAAAAAAGTCACAAACAACTTTCAGTATCCCAAAAGAGAAGAGTTCGCTCTTGAGAATTACACAAACCAGTCCTTCTCTAAGACCTTAGGAAAAATTTAATACTAAAAATTAAAAAGTCGGATCAGATTAAGTACTCTATTAGTTCGTATTCAGTAACTTCTGTCAAGCTTAGCTACACAGAATTTTACAAAAGTGCAAAATATTGCAGCACATCTTATAAAATTGGAAAAATCAACATATCTGTGTTTTGGAAGCTAAATATGGTATTATAGTGTATAAAAACAGCTTGCCTATAAATTCTGCCCACAGGTTAATAGAATAAAAGATTTCAGCTAGGGTATTTTTTCATTTATTATTATTATTTACATATTGTTTAGATACTAGGCTCACACATGGAACTAAAATTAGTATTTTGTATCATATTACACTCCAGTAAGATCTGTTTACATTTGGCAGTATAAATGGATTTTGTTCTGCCTAATTTCCATTTTTTTTCTAAATTAAAAGCACTTCCCCCAGATATACATGGTAATTTCGATTTATCACACCAATTATATTTTTGTTTTATTTCTAGACATAGAATTACTGCAAATAAAACCATCATGTGAGATGTAAAACTGAGTAGTACATACGCTGACCTTGAGAAAACTCACTGTCCCTTAACTTTGTAATCCAGTACAGCCTCAGGCCCAAATATAGATATAGAGAGAGTGTTATCAATATATAAGAACAACTGACAATACTTGTAATCATTATTTGGTTAATTATTCATATACATTATAACTTCCTTTGTTTTTTAAATAGATAATCAGTGTATTTTTCCTACCTTATTACATGTTCTATACTTTTTTATTCTTATGCTAACAACTTTTCCTTTTCTCCTAGGATCAGTTTAAGTATTTTCTTCATTGCCATTATTAATATTTATGCCATCCTATCACAGTTTCTGTGTAGAAACAGAAGCATCACAACTGATGTTAAGTATAATTTAGAAAATCCCAGGGACAATAAACATTACACTAGGCCCAGAGTCACCTTATTGGGGAGATGGACAGCAAATAAATTTAATAAATAGTAATAATAATAATAATAATTAATTGTACCCACTTAGGTTTTACAGCTCACTCATAGAAGAAGGAAAGGGATATTATTTTTGCTTTGTTTTGTGCAATAAATGGCCGAATAAAGTCATTGCTACAAATAATATTAGTACTACTAATAATGTCCATTGCAGGTTCCTGGTGCCTGCAATTGTGTCTCTTGATGGGGTGGCACTGCCTTTGAAAGACCAGATTCTTGTAGAGAATTATAATCTCTTACATAAGCAAAGATGCATGAAATGTTCCTTAATCCTTGGGAAGCAAGATAATATTATGAAAAGGCTCAGGTGGGCTGTATAAGAGGGAAAGCACAAAATAAGGTTTTCAAGATTGTAATGGAATGTGAGAATGACCTTGGAGAACAAGGGGAAGAGATGTTGCTTAGGAGTTATACAAGAGAGGCAGGAGCCCCCAGTGTCTTAATAGAGAAAGAAATTTAGGAAGGACCACCCTAATGGGTCAAGCAGTTAAAGTGGTGGCAGGAAGTCTGTAATTTCAGACTTACAAGATTCGATTCATGTAGCCTTATAATGTAGAATTAGTTCATCTACTCATGTCTCCTGTCTACCTGGGACACCTGATAAAGGTTCTGTCATTATAATCTACCTCAGTATAGTTCTAGTCTGCCAGTGGACTGAAAGCTCATAACGTGGGATCTCCTGGATTTATGTATACTGCTAGATAGGCTGATAGAAGCCACATCCAGGTGATGTTTGTCCAACCCTGGCCTGATTCAATAGTTACAGTCTTACCAAGACAAGAATACTGTATGTAGCACAGTGATTTGTGCTCTACTAGTCTACATGGAACTTCTTTTGAAAATTACCCTAAAGTTTCAATTAGTCCAGAATGTTGCAGCCTAATTATTTGTGTATACATAGTGACATGAGCACATGACACAATGTTGTGGGTTCATGGCAGTGCTTTCACATCTATGTACAATTCAAAATGCTGGTTTTGATTTTGACATTATGGTATCCAGGATGTATGGTATCTCCTGTACCTAGTTTTGACTTGCCCTTTGTGAAGTTCTTGAGAGAACTCATTAGCAGTTCTTTATTTTGGTGATGGAAGATGAATAAAGGCTCTCAGACTGTTTTGCTGTTATGACACTGATACTTTGATATATTGTCCTATGAAATGTAAGTAGCTCCTAACTTTTTAGGTTTTAGGTAATTATTCAAAGCCTGAATTGTCCAGTAAGGCTGAATGTGAACAATGTAATCCAACCAGACTGAGCTAGCAGGAACAATGGGAAGGGCTATTGGAAAATGTAGTTCAGGCATATACAATGGAATGAAGGCTATTGCTGAGCACATTGGGTTGTATCCCAAAAATTGTAAGCCGCCCTGAGTCTTCAGAGAAGGGCGGCATATAAATGTAATTAAATATATATATTGCAACACAGACAATGACCCAGGAGATTACAGCACCACACCCAGGATGTCACAACAATAGAACTCAGAAAGTCATCACACAGCCCATTACCCAGGTCGTTACAACACAAAAGGCTGAGAGACACACAGCCAGCACCTCAGCCACACAGGGTCTCAGGAAAAAGCCATCCAATCTGCATACATCAACTCCATCAACCAATCAAGAAGTAACAACACAGCCAACTCTGGAGTTTAAAAGGGAAAAACAGCCACTATCACACACTTCTCCCAGAAGAATGAAGCTGAAGACACCAGCCTGAAGATGACGGATGAGATTTTGTCGAAACGTTGCCAAGGTATTCTCAATCTTACACGGGACAAGACCCGAATACACCAAGACCTACATACCTTTACCCGTGAAAATCTACAAAACAAAATTTATTTATTTATTTATTTATTTATTTATTTATTTATTTATTTATTTATTTATTTATTATGGGAAGGCCATACAGTTCCCCATCCCCCCAGGATACTTTACAAATCTCTCCATAGCAACAGCACTTAGACTTATATACCATTTCATAGTGCTTCACAGCACTCTCTGAGCAGTTTACAAATGTCAGCATATTTCCCCCAACAATCTGGGTTCTCATTTTATCAACCTCAGAAGGATGGGAGGTGAGTCAACCTTGAGCCCATCAGGATCAAATTCCAGGCTATGGCAGAGTTGGCATGCAAATACTATATTCTAACCACTGGGCCACCATGGCTCTAAGAAAGCAACTTTTTACTCACTTCATCAGGAGTTACAGGCATAACTTTGTGGCTATAATTACTAGCTGTCTTTTCTTAGAAACTTAGGCTGCTGCTGGCATAGATGGGGAACAAAATTGCAGGGCACCGAAAATGGAAATGAATATAGACATTCACTGGTTCACTGAGTTTCAAATTATTTCTACAGATGTAATAGTGTCTGGGGCTGTCAAGAAGAGTCTTTCCTATCCCAGGCGGTTGGATGCCAGCACTACCATCCAAATTCAACTACTCATCCTGGTTTCAGGTGTTACATTTTTATTAGTTTCCTCTCTGCTAGGTATTCAGGATGCATACTTTCTTTTGTTGTCATTGGTTCTGTACTAGTACAGATCCAAATCTGTAACATTAGAAAGAGAGTGTAATATATAAAGTTTCTTGGAACATAGCAGTTAGGTTATTTTTGGAATGCATGACTAATAGAAGAAAAAAGGATCAGGTTGCTGCTCTCTTGGGAACTAAAATGACCAGTGTAAAATTCTGTAAACACTTTTGCCTTCCCACAGTAAACAGAATTAATAAAGTCCCAACTGCTTAGCCTCTGCTGACCTCCATTTTAGCCGAGCAGCTCTTTATTAGCAGAATATCTCTGAAAAACCAGTGAATGTAAAACTTGGCAACATTTCCTAGATTCCACATTATAGGATGAACAATTTAAACCAACACTGTAATAATGTTAAAACAGACTAATATAGAATTCTAGTGGTTCAGAATTAGGATAAGCTTATTGCAGAAGGAAGATAGGGTACCAAAAAGAAAAAAAAACTTTTACATTAATTTTATTGATTCCACCTAGTTGCTAGGCAATATGAATATACAGCTAGATTAGGAGTGCACTATGGATGTATATGACAGAATTAAGACAGAAATTAAAATATAGCAGTTTGCACACTAAAATGCATCATCTTTTTCACTGTTTTTCAACTCTGTTCAGATAGAAACTGTCTTTGTTTACCTAGTTTGACTTTGAAATCAGAACCAGGAGAAGTAAGCGCAAGCCAAGATGGGTTAGAAGTATAACTTTTCCCCCTGCTTCCAGCCGATGGTTTCTTAGGAATCCTACATCATGACAGTTTAATTTCTCTTTTAGCTTTCCCAATAGAAAACAGTGTAGAAGAGTACATGATAGGGGCCATAGAGCCATAACTGAGTGGCTATTTGATTGCTCTGATTGCACATATCTTTTCCTGGCACATGTTACCACTTTAAGCCAAGGAATCAACAATGAGACCTACAGTCAGAGAAAGTTCCTGGTTAGAGAAAGCTCTGGAACTTGTTTACCTGGTCATGCTCTGAATAAAATGTGAATTCAAATCCTTTCTCTCCAACGTGTTTCCATTTCACACTCCATTTGTAATTATTGCTTACATTCTTGGGAAGGAAAACTGAAACGTGTTAAACAGCAACAATGCAATCTTGTTAACCCAGGGTTAAAAACAGAAGTTTATGGCATATCAGTGGCTGAAGTCAAAATAAGATAAATCAAAATGAGTAGATAAGCGGTTTTGTTTTTATTTCTGTGAATAACAACATGGGAAAATGGAGGTAGGTGGAGTAATCTGATAGAGAAAGGCTAAAATAGTAGCTTTCCGGTAGCCAGGCCTTAGAAAATTTCCTCTTACATACTAGAGGCCTTTGAGCAGTAGATTTCTTTATATAGGCGCAAAGTGTCTAAATATGAATCCAAAAGGATTATGGCTTGAATCCAAATTCCTACCCTACATTTTTTTTCATGAGTTATATTGCTACAGTTAGAAATCTCTTTTTCTCAAATTAATGTTTATTAACCAACTAAACCTGTATAGGTTTACTTGTACAAAAAGCAAACCAGTATAAAATACCAGTATGAATATTTAAAATAAACAAAAATCAGTATCTTCTGTACACCTACATCTTCCTTTTGCTGGCCTTTCACTGTTTTCCAATTTTCTTGTTTACAAATATTATTGACATACTGCATATTTTCAAATACCAGTACGGTTACAAATATGTCTCAAGTTTGTGTGTTTTTGTGTACCCGTGCACATATTAATGTGTTGAATCCTGGCTACCGATTTTTCTACAGCTGTGAAAAGAATTGGAACTGCATCTCAATGAACATGACTAATTTTGGTTATCTCAGGAACACTGGCAGTCAGATATTTTTGCTATCTGTGTTGTAATTTGCTGATTTATACCTCAGTTCTGTGTTATATCAGTGTTATATCAGCTCAAATAGACATGATTGTATATTGGAATGTACATTTTCAAAATATTTAGAATTGCTGGAATAAACATATATCTTACAATGCTTCAAATAATGAAATGTATAATTTTGGACTTTTCTTGTTATACATGAAACCTATTTATAGCATCTTTATTGTAAAAAAAATTTCCATTAAGGATTCAGACTGGTAACATTTGGAAAAGAAATGAAATTTTGGGAAAATGGACATTTTAACTGTAACTTTTGCTTAGCTTGGACTGCTTTGTCTGGGCCTGTTATTAAGAACAGTCAGATATTTTAGGCCAGTTATTATAAAAATAAATTCTTGATATGGTATGCTTCTCTAATAAGTGTTACTTCCAAATACTTACTTCCCAGACCAGTCAGATTAGAGCAATTTAAATGCTATTAAAATTGCTATTAAATTGCTATTAAATACATTTTATGTAATAGGGTTGTAGCTGAGTTCAACCTCTATAGGTACATCAAACAGTATTTTGGTGGCAATATTGCTACAGATGTAGGGTCTCTGGGTAGAAAATTCTTTCTCTTCCTCTTTCTATTCTTCTATCCCTCCTCCATCCCACTTCCCCAAATTACTTCGCTATTTCTATATGAGCCCAATTTTAGCCTATGAGAGGGAAATTGGAAAACTTTTGAGGGCAGAATTGCCTCCCAGAAGTTGTTGCTGCTACTTTTCCCGTGTCTGAATTTCTCTGGTGTACTGTGTTTGCTCCTGCCTAATGTGTGTGATGTTTTGTTCAGTTTTATAGTTTCTTACTCTTTAAGTTTTATGATTTCTTACTCTTGAAGCTACCAAGAGTCATCTAGAGTTGGACAGCCGCTAAATTTAATAAAACACATTCCTGCAAGGAGAAAAAATGCCAAAAATTATCTCAGAAACTTTTGAGGGCTGAGTTACAAAGCAATTCTTGGTGAGAGCCAGTGTGACTTGATAGTTAAGGCATTAGTCTGGGCCTGGAAGATCCAGGTCCATCTTCAGCCATGTAGATTTACTGGGTGACTCCTTCTCATTCATCCAACCTACTTTTGGAACTCGTTGTTACAAGTATAAAAGTGAAGAAGCTGTGCATGCAAGCAAAATCCATCTCCCAGATGAAAAGCAGAATAGAAATAAGCACATGAATAAAAGTTGTTTACTTTGCCTTAAACCATGGATTACAAACTACAATACCTGGGTTCACAAAATTGATAATAATAATAGGTTATTTGAGTTGGACTAGCATTATGTGAGCCACTGTTTAGACCTTTTACAGGATTTTGTTTTAACCTTCATTGCTTGCCAGGAACTGCCAAGTAATGAAAAGTCCGGCATTTATATCATATTGATTTAATTACATAATAGAACAATAGCTGTCTGAAAACAAACACAGTGATCAATTGCAATGGAATTTTACTGCAGTTGTCAATATCTCAAGTTAATGCCATATATGAATGTTGGGCAATCTTCCAGGTCCAACTACAGTTGGGGACATTCTCCCAATATATAGAAGACTTTTTGACTTTTTTCATACTTTTGCCATATGCCATAACATGTAGCTTATAAAGAAGCACCTAAAATATCTGCTCTAAATTTTATTTTTCTTTAGGTTGATTTCTGTATTGCCAACCAGCTGTTCTGTGTGTGTGTGTGTGTGTGTGTGAAGATAATATCTTTTAACAACATATATTATGTCATGTTCATGACCTAGATTTCTTGGGAAAGAGGATTTGTTGATTTTCCCACAGAAACTAAAATGCCAAAGCACCATTCACAAGTTACAATCACAGGGTGGACTCACATGGTTAAAAGTGTAGTGAAGATGTATTGATGGCTCCAAATCCAAGGCCATATAACTTCATCTTCTATCTATTCAGGATAAATTTATATTGAATATATAGTAGGGTGTTAACTGAATAGATTCATTAAGGTGGGGAAAAAACAATGTAAAAGATTTCTTCAAGTACACGGTCATATCTGCCATCTTCACTATCACACACACACCCTTCCCCTCATATACTTCTGAATAGAGTATGGAAGAGTTAAGCCTCTCCAGTCTATAGATAGTGATTTCAAACCTTATCATAACTCTGCATGTTTCACTAAAAAAAAAACTGCTGCATTCTGTGTGAATCCATGTAAGAAAATTATACTATTTAGACATGAAAATCTCTTTATCTACATAGTCTTCTATGAAAATTGGAACCTGATCACTCAGGAAGATTGGTAAATTTCTGTACTTGTGGTTAAATTTTGTGTTCAATTAAGAATAAGAAAAATATGGGCAGGATCAGTCTATAAATGCCATAGACAAAATCAGAGCCAAGTCTTTTCAGTTGCAAAAAAGTAAGTCATTAAAGAAAGGGCGAGATCTTTATTCATCCATAAATGCCACAGCTAGAATGAAAGCCAAGTATTTTCAATTGCAGAAAATACAGATGTACTTAATTTTTCAGATAGAATGGCTGGAAGCCTTGTACCATAGTTCATTCATATCCATTGAGAAAACGCACAAAAACATTAGAAACTGTTACTGCCAATGAAACAAAATCACATTGAAATCTTTGAGAATACAGGGTCATTTACTTTGAAATTATGATGATACTGCTTACTCTGGTTCATGAACAACATAACTGAACTTGAGGAATTCTGAAAATATATGTTTGACCATCTCTATCCAAAGCTTTATTTTAAAAAAATACAGAGTCCTCATTTAATGACTGCCTCATTTAGTACCTGTTCTCAGTTACAGTGGTGATGAAAAAGTAAATTTGTGACCAATCCTTGCATCTACAGCTTTCACAGCAAAGGAAAGCTGAAGTAAGATTGTAAGCACAGTTGTAGTTTCAATTACTACTTATAAAGACTTTGTATTGATATTTATTATGTTCCACATTATTTTTAAAACTTTAATCACACTGAAATCTTATTGTTTCATTGTCACTGACTGAATATATGAGCAAACCTCTACTTTGTGTGAGATGAGCAGCTACATAAATTTGATAAATAAATAAATAAATAAATATTGCAGAACACCACGGGAAGAGAATTGTCACTGGCACTGCTATGTGAATTATTACAGCTTTGGCTGTCTACTATACTAACCAGCCAGGAATTGGATGTGAAAAATACATTCCTCCCAAAAGCACAACATGAAATAAAAAATACACTCCATAGTGGCATCACTGGAAGCTGCAAAACCATTTGTGATGGAATGAAGACACTACGGCAAAACTGCAGAGTTGATGAAGCTGATGAATAAATAGCAATACTTGAGGTTATACACTGCTCTGATGATTGGTAGTTGCAATGCAGTACTGATGGTAGAGACGCAGTTTGGTCTAGTGGTTAAGGCACTGGGCCAGAAACTGAGTCTCTGAGTTCTAGTCCTGCCTTAGGCATGAAAGCCACGTGGGTGGCTTTTAGTCTGTCACTCTTACTCATCCCAACTCACCTCACACAGGCTTGTTATTGTGGGGAAAATAGGAGGAGGGAGGAGTATTAGGTTTTACTATTAGGTAATCAGTGGAATGACTTGCCCCCAGAAGTTGTGGGTGCTCCAACACTGAAGGTTTTTAAGGAAGTTTGGACAATACAAAATGATATAGGGTCTCCTGCTTGATCAGGGGCTTGGATAGAAGACTTACAAGGTCTCCCTTCCAACTCTGTTATTCTGTATGTTCACTGCCTTCAGTTATCTATAATAATAATAATAAAGGGATAAAAAAATTAAAATAGGAAGTTGTTAATAAGTTTACCACTCAGGAAATCTTTTCAAGAAGATGCCCCCATAATGGTCTCCTGTCCCAACTATGCATCATCTCTCATATATATATTCCCCACTAATGCAAGTTATAGCGCAGAAAAGAAGAAACCAGCCTCTGAAATTGACAGCAGTTCAACCCCTAGTCGGCACCAGTTACCAGCTGACATGCTGCCAGCTGGATTTTATTTTATTGATTGATATTATTAGATAAATGGCTTCTCACTCTCATTAAGTGAGAGGTTTACAACTATTAAAATATTTACAGTTGAAACTTCGCAAGGTTACTGCATTTCCGCTATAAAACTCTAGATGGCCATTAGATAGTCCTAAAAACAGAGAATATTCTTCATGGAGTTCCTGCCATCTAGTAAATGCCCAGGTTTTTGTGATCCAAATCTAAAAGCCCAATTGGGTCTTTGAATGGCACGTGGATGAGTACATTAAAAGATATGCAGGTCCAGGACAAAAAGATAAGTGAACAAAAGTGACATTTAATCTAGTGGAATTTACATTTAATTTGAATTAAAAATAAATCCAGTTTATATTAATGCTTCCAATTTAATTAATGAATTTCCTTTATGTCACATTAAAAATAGATATTATTAGAAAATATTAAAGTTTTTAATGACAAAATATGCTTCTTGGACTCAAATGTATGCATCCATAACTTTAATTCATGTCAACATAATCTGGATCACCCTAACAATTAATTAGCAAAACTTATTGTGGTTATTTCAAAGTATAACAGCCACTTCAATCTGGAATTTTATGGGAAGTTACAGAATATTTCCACCAGACTTTTCAGTCTTACAGAACAAGATAGTACCAAAATTGACATACGGAGGAATTGGGGATGAGACACATAAGATGAGGATGTTTAAGAAGTTCTCTATCTCTATTTTTGTATTATTGTTCTGAAGCTCATGATAACTTGGTTTTGGTTGCAAGGAAAACTCTTGTTTTGCTTAAGCCATTTTTGTAAGAGTTGCTATAAATTACACAATAAATGGCAGTGTCCTTGCTGAATTGGAAGGCTTGCTAAATATTTGGCACATTTTGGAGCCAGAACCCCAGCAAAGCTTTGACTTGTGAAGAATGCAAATCACAAGCGCACAACTGTGTCCAGAATATTAAGCCAAAAATAAACCAAGATAATATCACATAAATTATAATTTGTCATTTAAAAATTGCCACCACCATGAAACAATAATGATCCTTCCAAGTTCAGAATTCGTGTAAGCCAAAATTGTTTTGATACTATATATACTCTCGAGACAGCGATGCCACCAGTGCATTCTGTAGAGTAAGCAAGAAGAAATGTCACCGCCTGCCAGCAGATACTCTGTGAATAAATTGCTGCCAGGCATAATAGTTGCTAGCAAGGCTTCCCAAAATGCATCTGTCAACAGTACATGACACACCCTAACAGGATGTCACAGAAGCATACGCAATGCACAACTTTAATCTACATCGCCTTTCCTCTCTGCTCATTGGCAGCAACTGACCTTGGCAGCTACTGCTCTCCAGGCCTTTGTCTCTGAACCTCATTTGACTCCAAACACCGGTGTCAAGTGTAAGAAAGCAACTTTTCTGCCAGCATAAAATAAGATCTAGTGAGGAAAGAAACAGGCATGATGAGGCAGCACAGCCGGACCTTTGGAGAGAGGAGGTTAAATGTCATATCCCTAAATATTGCATCAAGAGGGATGGATCACTTTCTGTTGGTTTTTTCTTTGCCAGTTGAAATTATGCCCAGGACGATGTCTTCCCTGGATGTAGAAGTTTATATGACCTTGGACCCTTCCTTGGCCCTGGCAAGCAGCACATGCAGAAGATTTGTATATTGCAAGAACTGTGTTATAGGTAATGTAGCTATGAGCCTGGGAACAACATCAATCATAAAAGTGAACACAATGTCTTAGTCAAAACAATACCTCTTTCAGGTGAGGGGAATCATGAGTCTGCTTGGGTAAGCAGAGTCCTTACACTAACTGTAAACTTTTCATTATAAAAAGAATTGCTCCAAACAATAGTTCCAGTACCTCACTACGTAGAGTAGCCATCCATAATAAAGTTCTTTAAGATTTTAAGAACAGCCTTAAAGAACAACAGCTTGGAACAAAGGTTATGGTAGACGTCCTGAAGGCTGTGAAAATATTTACAGACTCCTCACATCCTGGACATAAACTGTTTCAATTCCTATCCTCAAAACGATGCTATAGAGCACTGCACACCATAACAACTACACACAAGGACAACTTTTTTCTGAACTCCATCACTCTGCTAAACTAATTCCCTCAACACTGTCCAACTATTTACAAAGTCTGCACTACTATTACTATTAATCTTCTCATCACTCCTTATCACCCATTCCCTCCCACTTGTGACTGTATGACTGTAACTTTGTTGCTTGTATCCTTACGATTTATATTGTCTGTTTCCTAATACGATTTGATTCCTTATTGTACCCCGTGACTATTATTAAGTGTTATACCTTATGATAATTCTTGACTCTTGACTAATGTATCTTTTCTTTTATGTACACTGAAAGCATTTGCACCAAGACAAATTCCTTGTGTGCCCAATCATGCCAATGAAGAATTCTATTCTATTCTATTCTATTCTATTCTATTCTATTCTATTCTATTCTACCCAAATATTTATAAAATGGATATTTAGACACATGTAGATGTCCTTTTTGACATGTACAAATATAAGTCACTATATTTTTCCTTTGTGTTTTGGAAATAATTGCACTTCCATTTTAGCTGGGTAATGCATTTTGTGAAAGCTGTGGTCATTTTCTAAACTTGCTCATTCAGCTAGGCAAATAAGACCAGCTGCCACATGGACATAAATGGAGCAATGGCACATGGATTATAAGCCACAAAATCAAGCTTTCCTGTTGAATAAGGGAGTTTCTCAATGGATTTAATGCTTCCTTGGTGGGACATGATACATTTTCCTCTAGAGAGACAGGAAGCTGATCTTGATAAGAATACACAGAACTATTACCTAGGCAAAGAATCTAAACAATTCTTTAAGCTCCATAATATTCAGAAGGCATTTAGGCAAATACCTTACAGATAATCAGAGTTGGAAGGGACCTTGTAGGTCATTTAGTCCAACCCTCCACCTAAGCAGGAAACCCTACATCTTTTCTGACAAATGGCAGTCCAATCTCTTCTTGAAAGTCTTATTCACTTATTCAACATACAAGAGGGAGGGGACATCAAGCACAACCTGACTTGCAAGATTCTATTATTATAGCCTATCTCGATAAGATATGGTTCTAGTCTACTGGGGAATTGATTTTCTGGTCCGATCTAGCTAGCAGGCCCAACATTACAACAGAATTATGTCCTGTATCACTTAAAAGCAGAAAAGCTTCAATGGTGGACAAAGTGGCACAGTCCTGTTTCACTAATTTTTTTTAAATAAACTTTATGAATTTTACAATTAAAATAGACAAATGACACGTACATAAATGTAAGAAAGGAAAAAGAAACAAAGAAAAAAGAGTAGAAAGAAAAGTCAAGAAACAATTAAAAACAATTTCATCCTTGACAGTTTGTGGGACCTTATTTTTATCCTTATTTTATGCCATATGTACAATTAATCCTTGATGCGAATATATAATCACTACTATAATTATAACGTATCTTCTTTTACAGTTTATTATGTAATCTATCTTTGATCTATCCATTCGTACCAGCAGTTCCAGCTATCATAATACATTGATGTTTCTTTATCTTTTAATGCCAAAGTTAATTTGTCCATTTCTGCACAATTTGATATTTTTTGTATAATCATTTCCTCTGATGGAACATGAGGTTGTTTCCAACATTGTGCAAAAGCCAATCTGGCTGCTGTCAAAATATGTACTATTGTATACTTCACTTTTTGGGGAATTGTTTATTAAAGATCCCTAATAGAAAGAATTCTGGTTTAAATTCGATCTGTTCTTTTGTCATTTCCTCCAACCATCTTCTAATTTTCTGCCAATATCTTTGAGCCTCTGTACAAGACCACCACATATGGAAGAATGTTCCCTCATTTTTTTTGCATTTCCAGCAATTCGGACTCACGTTGGGGTGCATCTTCGCTAGTCTCGCGGGGGGAAGGTGCCATCTATGAAATATTTTATAGGCATTTTCCTTGTACGCTGCCGATTTTGTGATTTTATTATTTCTACTCCAGACCTTCTCCCATTCAGTTAAAGTGATACTACGTCCTATATTCCTACTCCAGGCTATCATGTTCCCTTTGACAATTTCTTCCTCTAATTCTGTCTCTAGTAAGTAATTATAAAGTTTTGTTTTTTTTCCTCTCTGGGCCTAATAAAATTTTGTCTAGTTGCTGAAGTTTATTATTGATTCCAAATTCTTTCTTATTCTGTTTGTATCTATTCTGGACTTGAAGATATGCCCATCGATCAATTTGTACTCCCTGGTCTTGAAGATCTTGCCACAGTTTCAAATTTCCTTGCACATCCAATAGATCCTTATATTTAATCATCTTAGTAATGTCCAGATTATTTGGGTGAATCATCGCCTCCTTTGTTGAAATCCAGATCGGTATCTTTAAATAATGTTTTTTCCTTATTTTCTTCCAATTAGTCAGTAATGAATCTCTAATTAGGTGTCTGTGGAAATATCTCTGGCTAGTTTTCCGATGTCCCATAAAAAGCATGCCACCCCTCTGTAAGTCATGGCCTTCTAGAACTAATATTCTCTTATTAGTTAAGTTCACCCATTCCTTCAACCATACTAAGGAGGCTGCACTATAGTACAACTCCCAGTTTGGAAGTGCCATCCCTCCCCTGCTCTTCATATCTTGCATTGCCTTTAAATTTATTCTCGGTTTTTCCTTGCCAAATGAATTTTGCAATTGTCTTGTTCAGTTCTTCAAAATACTTTGTGTACTTTAATTGGGATCGTCTGAAATATATAGAGGAATTTTGGGAGAATAGTCATTTTAATTGTAGCAATCCTACCTAATAATGAAAGTTGCAGTTTAACCCATGTTTCTAAATCCTTCTTTACCTGTTGCATTAATTTGTCATAATTATTTTCCTTTAGTGTCTTACAATGTGCTGTCAACCATATTCCTAAGTATTTAACTTTCTTTATCACTTGTAATCCCATAACCTTTTCTAATTCTAGCTTCTGTTTTCCTGTTAAATTTTTAGTCATTAATTTCATTTTCTTTCTATTAATTTTTAGTCCTGCAACTGCTCCAAATTGTTCTAGCTCGTTCATCAATTTTTGTCCTCTTTCTATTGGTTCTTCAATGAAAAAGTCATATCATCCGCAAACGCTTGCAGCTTATATTCTTCTTTCTTAACCTTTAATCCTTTTATATCTGGATTCTGTCTAATTCACGTTAATAATGTTTCCAACGCTAATATGAAGAGCAGGGGTGAGAGTGGACAACCCTGTCTAACTCCTTTCTCTATTTTTATTGAACTGGTATATTCCCCATTTATTATAATATTCGCCTGTTGTGTGTCATAGATAGTAGTTATAATATTTTCAAATTTGGTGCCTAAATTCATATTATAAATTTTTTGAATTAAAAATTGCCAATTTAAGTTATCGAAGGCCTTCTGTGCATCTAAAAACATGAGGGCTATTTGTTTTTTGGGGTGGGCTTCATAAAATTCTAAAACATCTAATACTATTCTTAAATTATTCCTAATATGTCTGTTTGGGAGAAATCCATTTTGATCTTCATGTATATGCTCATTCAAAATTCTTTTTAATCTGTTTGCTATAATGGAAGCAAATATTTTATAGTCAGTATTTAACAAGGAAATTGCCCTATAATTTTGTATATATCAGGAATCCAAATCTTCCTTTGGGATCAGCAAGATCAATGCCCCCTCCATGAGTCCGGCATTCTGGCTGCCAATAAGACGTTAAAAACTTCCACCATAAGGGGTCCTATTTGTTCTCCTATTGCCTTGTACAGTTCCCCTGGGATCCCATCTGGTCCCGGAGATTTGCTATTTTTCTGGTTCTCTATTGCTGTTTTCAATTCTGACCAAGTAATATCTTTGTTTAATAGTTCTTTCATCTCTTCCCCAATTGCTTTATCTTTCATTTTATCCAAATAATTTCTTATCCTTTCCTCCTTAACCTCCTCCTTTTTATATAAATCTTCAAAATACTTATGGGCAATTTCTTTTTTCTGTTCTATCCCCTGTTGTGTATCCCCATTTCCATCTATTAGTTGGTAAATCAATCTTTTTCTTTCCCTTTTTAAGTCTGTAGGACAGCCATCTCCCTGGCTTGTTGGCATGCTCAAAATAAGTTTGTCTAGTTGTATTCAAATTTATAATCATTCTCTCTTGTTCAATTAAATTCAGTTTATGTTTAGTTATTGTCATCTGATTTTGCAATCTTGAATCCTTTGGGGTACTTTGTAATTGGGTTTCTAATTCCTTAATTTTTGTTGTAATTTGTTTTGCTGGGCATATTTTTCTTTATTCCTCTTGGCATTATAAGAGATTGTTATACCTCTTATTACTGCCTTCATTGTGTCCCAAATGTTTTGTTTCATAGTTACTCCATTATTATTTTCCTTTAAGAAATAGTTTAATTCCTCCTTAAGCTTATTCATATATTCTTTTTCTCTAATTAACTGGGTATTTAACGTCCACCTTTTCTTTGGTTTTTCCTACCTTTCCAGATTATCTGAATTGGATTGTGATCTGCCCATTCATTGGGTAAGATTTTAATCCCTTTTATTTCATTTGCTATTTCCCCATTCATCCATGCCATGTCAATTCGTGTCCATATTTGGTGAGGGTTTGAGTAGAATGTAAATTGTTTTTCTCAGGATTTAACCTTCTCCATATATCAATCAAATTTAACTCCATCATCATTTCCATACATATTTTTGGTAGCTCTCTCTTTTTTTCCTGTTTCTCCCCATATTACTTTGGTCTTTTTGGTAATCAGCAATAGCACTGAAATCCCTATGATACAAATATTTCTTTTTCCAATCCTACTATTTTTCATATAGATACTTAAAAACTCTTTTGATCTCCATTCGGGCATAAATTACCACTAAAAGAATTGGGATAGCATTGATCCAGATCTGCAAAACCAGAATTCTTCCATCAGGATCCGACCATATTAAATCTACTTTCATATCCTCTTTAACATACACTGCGATTCCTTTCTTTTTCTCATCATCTGCCGGTGCAGTGAATAACTTCCCTAATTTTGGACATTCTAAATATTTTTCATCTGATTTCTTTATATGGGTTTCTTGTAGGCAAACTGTATCAGTGTTTTGTTTGATTAATTTAGCTATTGTCCTTTTCCTTTTTATCATAGAGTTTGGACCATTTATGTTGATTGATAATATTTTCTTTTCTTCTTCCATTGTTTAGTTATGTTTTGCTCTTTTTCTTGTGACTGCTCTGGTTTCTCTTTGTGCCTGAAGATGTATCCTACCTTCTTCTCTCTCCTGTTGTAATTGATTATTTTCTAGTTTTCCTAAAGTTCCACCACTATTCTTGTGTTGATCTTGATCTTCTTGGGAGTTTGTTTCCAATTCACCCTTACTGCTCTGTTCTTCCGGGCCTACCAACCGCTCATAAAATTCCTGGGCCTTTTCCATAGAGTCTATTTTGATTTTCCTTTCCTCCCATGAAACTAACATCCCCTCTGGGATTAGCCATTTAAATACAATTCCTTTTTGATTTAGATGGGCCGCTAGAAATTTATAATCTCATCTTTGTTCTCTTACTCTTCTTGGTATTTGTTTGAGAACCAAAACTTCTTTACCTTTATACGTGATTGGTACTTCTCTTGATATCTTGTATATGATGTCCTGGACGTTCCTTCTCGCAAATCGTATATGGACTTCTCTTGGGCATTTGTGGCATCTCGCATAATTTGTACTAACTCTGTAAACTTCATCGAACTCTCTCAAGATATCGTCTTTGTCCTTTTCCAATAATCCCGCCAGTATTTCTGCCATTACCTGTTCCAGATCTTCTTCTCTTGATTCCACTATGTTCTGGAATCTCAAATATGTAGCAGCCTTGTCCATCTCTAGGTAGACCAGTGAGTCCTCCATTTCTTTACTCACATTCTTTAGTTGTTCATCTACCCTTTCCAATTTCCTTTCAGTTCTTTCTGTCCTTTTCTCTACCTCTTTTATTGTTGCTTCATTTTTCTCCAAGGCCTGCTGTATTATTCCAACTTTCTCCTCTACTTTAGAAATATCTGCTTTCATTTCTGCTTTTAGTTTCCCCATCTCTTCTTTTAATTCATTTATGTCTGCTCTCATCTCATTATGTTTTCATCATTGTTTCTTGCTGCTTCAACATCGATTCTTGTAGAGTAAGCAGGATCGATTGGATATTGGCATTCGAGGTGGTAGCTTGTTTCTCCAGTGGTATTGTTTCTTCAATTGTCTTTTGTGACATGGGTGAAGATGTTACCATGTAGTTGTCAGTGTCGAATGGCCTTTCTTCCAGTTTTCAGAGTTGTAGTTGTTGTAGATGTCATTTCTTTTAAGATTTGTTGTTGTTGTTGTAATATATTAATTATATTATCCCAAATTAACATTCAATGGTAACAGTGATGGTAAGTCCTATATATTGAAATTGATCGGTAGCCCAATTAATTCATCTCTCTCTCTCTTAGATATCTAAACTCTATTTTAATTTAATAGGGTAGTGTCTCTTATGAATAAAAATATTAACCCAATATACTTTCAAGTCTGATTTCTATATCACATATATAGTTTATATATAACCTAACATTTGTTACTGAGTCTCTATGCGTAAGTTCAAAGTAATCCTAATCAGCAATATTTTATCCTATCTCTCTAGTCTGAATCTTATTTACCAATACTTTGCCTAAATCCAAATATATATAAATACTATAAGATACTTTGTCTATGGGATGTTTTATCTAAGTGTCTTATCAGACCTTATTTTAAATATCCTTAAACATAAGCAACAGTGCAATAGCCACAAAGTAAATCAATTAAATATTTAAGGTAATCATCCCAGTAAATACAACTATTAATATATAAAAATTAATTGTAATTATTAATTAATCAATGCTTAAAATTATTATTTCCCTTATTTTTTCTATATGTATAACTGGCAAGAATATAACTATCAATATTACTAATAAATCAACTAGATCAGGCAAATTACATCACAGTTGCAATAATCAATTTCTTTCTACCACATATATATAAACTTATATAACACTATGTAAAAAAAATTGAAAGAGGAACATTAACTAATCAAAACGCCAAAAAATAAGAGGAAAAGTAGAAAAAGAGAGAAGGGAAAGAATCTTAAAGTGGCTATTCAGCTTTCAGTCTCTAAAGTTACAGCTTGCAATCCAAATGCACCAGAAATGGAGAGTTGCTGAGTAATAGCAATGTCCTCACAAAGTCTCAGCTCACTCAGTGATATCCAGTTCTGTTTTTGTCTTGGAATTCTTAAGTTCGGTTTTTCTGTATTTCTTCAATTAAAGCAGACCATTCAACTGAACCTATGCACCCTCAGATCAGTGGCAAAGGACTTTTAAAAGTTTCAAAAGTATCTAGATATCTCCTTTTGCACAGCGTTATCTCCACCAATTTCACTTGCTCGATCTTCTTCTAATTTGAATTTATTACAATCATTCAAAATAGAAGTGATCCGAATTCCCCAGACCTTCCAGTGGCTAAATTTTCTTCCGTTAATAACAGTGTAGCAAACCTCACCAGCCTCCCAGTCTTCTTTGCTTTATTTATTACTGTCCTTCTTTTCTATCTGTCAAGCCCTTTCACTTTCACTTTCACCCACCTCACCTCCATTCCTTAGCCGCTTCCTTTTAGGGCTCTGATCAGGTTCTTTCAACAGCCTTCTGTGGATCCACAGCGCTCAGAGTTCTATCACCATCGCAAACTTCCTCGCCCGCATCTTTCACTGTTAATCACCACAATCTGTCACTCACTCGCTTCCTTTCATCAGTGGCAGACCAGACTTCGGGGCCGCCATTAGCAAAATGGCAGTCTCTTGCTTGTCGGGTTCTAGAGGGTTTCTCTTCACTGCAATGGGAGTTGCCTTCCCCACACTGCAGCTTCGAGTTTCCCCACACAGGCACGCTTCTCTCCGGGATTCGTGCACCCCAAGGGATCGCACCAACAGCAAGAAGAAGTAAGAAGAACCGCAAGCAGACTTCAGCACCTCTGTTCGTCCTGCCCCACCACCGGAAGTTTACCTGCTTCACTAATTTTAATGGCATGATTAAGTCAAGACAGAAAATCAGTGACCTGCCTGCAATTCCAAACTGAAGGCTAGTGTTTTCTATCAGTCACATACTATAAGCACCAATGTGCCTTACTTCATCTTCATACTAATATATTTTTATAGCAAGCCTAGGAAAAAGTAGACGCAGACTGCCTTAGGTCTCAATACTTGTTCATAGTTATTCATTGCACATCATCTATCAGTGTCCACTTTACATGCATATTAAATCAGGTGATTTCCCCCTCCCCACTTTACCCTGATCAGTGTAACTAATTGCAAAATTAAAATAGCAACTGATAATTATTTGGTCATAATTATCAGTTTTAGGGATACATTTTTCTGACAGAGCTATAGTTAGTGTGCGGGGGATCAATATCCTGAATAGTGACTTCTTTGAAGTCAGAACTATTTGGCTCTATACTCAAAATTGTTTTTGATTAAACTATGCATTTCGACTCTAAACTTTTCACAGGACTTTGTGTCTTCCATTTTATAATTTATAATTCCTTACTCTAATCTAACCTAACCTAATCACAAGAAAATGCCAAATCTTTTGCTTTATTGCAGCAGGAAAGATGGAAGAACATTCTTCCATTTTCATTAATGTTTGGTGGGCCTTAATCTAGAAAAGGAAACTGCTTTGTGGGAGTGTTTCCATACATGCAGCTGATACATATATAAACCTTCATCTGGAAGTATTTACATAGCCATCATAATGTTTATCACTGTACAGTATAACCGAAGTTATTACAGTAGATAATAGAGGTATTTTTTCCTAAAACAAATAGATGTCTTTGGCATGTGTTCTTAGTCCATCGGAGCAGCATAGTATCCTGGCTCCAGGTATATGAGCAAATGGATTCATTGGGTTAAAAACATCCAAGCTTTTGTCTGCCATATTCTGCAAGTTACCAGTGGTGGTATTATTCATGACAAACTCCCAACTGCTGACTATAAAGTTACTAAGCCAAAGAGGAAGAGAAAAAAAAAAACAGAACTGAATTTGAAAAGGAGGAAATGGCACCAGTAGGAAGAGATAATTCATTTTAACCTTCACCACTAAATCTGATCTTCATCCTAGAGCACCGGGGAACTACCAGAGGACTGGAAAAGAGCTGACGTGGTTCCCATCTTCAAAAAGGAAAAAAAAAACAGACCCAGGAAACTATAGACCAATCAGCCTAACATCAATACCCGGGAAGATACTGGAAAAGATAATAATAAAACAGATCTGCCAATATCTAGAAACAAGTAAAGTAATAACAAGAGTCAGCACGGGTTTGTTAAAAACAGATCATGCCAAACCAATCTTATTTCATTCTTCAACATAGTGATTAAATTAGTAGACCAGCGAAATACTGTGGGCATAATATATTTAGATTTCAGCAAGGCATTCGACAAAGTAGACCACAACCTACTTCTTGGTAAGCTAGAAAAATGTGGAATAGATATAGCACCACCAGCTTATGTATCTGCAGATCTACCTTGCTTTGAATGAAATGTAGACGATGTAGTGGGGAAGACACAGAATGTCTCATGGCATTTACCGGTTTACTCAGTTTCCACCCTGGGAAAAGGTGTATAGTATGAACCGTGGTGACACAGTGGTTAGGATGCAGTACTGCAGGCTACTCCTGCTGACAGCTGCCTGCCTGAAATTTGGCAGTTCAAATCTCACCAGGCTCAAGGTTGACTCAGCCTTCCATCCTTCTGAAGTTGGTAAAATGAGGACCCAGATTGTTGGGGGCAATATGCAGACTTTGTAAACCACTTAGAGAGCGCTATAAAGCACTGTGAAGTGGTATATCAATCTAAGTGCTATTGCTAAGTGCTAGTAGGAAAGTCCATTTTTTCATGCAGGCGGACACGGGAAACAAATGCTCCATGAAGCAACGGGTGAATTCAGACATGGCTTAACTAGAATCACAAAATTAAACCTCCTAACATTGTAGAGCTCTTTTTAGTACAATAAAAATGTACTAAATCCAGGCAAGCCATCTCTCCTACTTCTTTTCTAGCCCCCAAAAATCACACCAGCTTTCAATAAGAAAGGAGATGTTTGGAATTGTGGGGCTGTTCACAAATATATCACCGGTAACTTGCCAGTCAGGCTGCTTGAACTATTTGCTTAATATATCTATGTGATACTTCTCATTATAAATCACAAAGTACCTTACAAATAATAACAACGAAAGAAAAGCCAGTGGGTTGAGTCAATTCAAAACATATTTGATTTAAAAGTGAACAACAAAAGGAGAAGAGAAAGGAAGCCAAAGCTGTGTGTACTGTGTTGAAACAGGGAGGAATTAGGGAATATGTTACTGTAGGTTATGCACGATAACTACAGTGAGATTATTGTGGATGGAAAGATTTGACAATAGCTGTGATAGGGGAATGGTTGGTGAACATGACAGAAGTGTCAGACTTATTTAATGAAAGAAAAGACATATCTATTGGACAATATCTACTTATTGGTGATTGTATGTTTACATAAAAAAGAAAAAAAATAATGATTGATGGTTTTGACGATTAGACAGGATAGATTATAGAAAGAAGAGAGTCACAATGTAACTTTAAAGAGAGAGATTAAAAAAATAATTGTAGTTATAACTGCTGCAAAGACTGGAAGTCAATTCTTTGCATCTTTCCTTTTCTTCTTTTATCTGCTACTTTTTTTGCAATTTTAGTCTTTTTCATTCCTCCCCCCCCCTTTTTTTCTCTTTACTTTGTTACTCTGCTAGTTTCTGTTAATTTTATTCTTGTATTTAAAATTCTCAAACCTATGTGTAATATATTATTGTAGATCAGGAGTTATCAAACTCAAGACCTGTGGGTTGGATCCGGCCCACAGGATGCTTAGATCTGGCCCGTGGGGCCGCCCTGGAAACAGTGAAGGACCAGCCCGTGGTGCCTCTGCCAGCAGAAATGGAGCTCGGGGGAGGGCATTTGCAGCCCCACCCTCGAGCTCTGTTTGTGCTGGCAGAGGGCTGCAAGAGGCAGTCACAGCCAAAAATGGAGCCTGGGAGTCTGTTTTCACTGGCAGAATGTTTGGGCCACCATAGGCACCCCAGGGCTACCATAGCTGTCCCCTAACCAAGTGATGTCAAGCTGTCCATGCCCACCCTGGACACACAGCCCACGCTCCCCCAAGGTCAAACACAACCCTGATGCGGCCCTCAATGAAATCGAGTTTGACACCCCTGCTGTAGATAAAACATTTCTAATTCCAAGAATTCTGAATTTCCAGTTTGAAATGTTTTCTTTTGCATTCAAAATGAACTATTTTGATGATTTAGAAAGGATTCATGTTTCAAATGCAGAACATTTCCAACCACTTTGAAACGGCATGTGTTGAACATGAAACAGCTGTTTCAAGCTTTTTTCACACACCCCTAGGAGGCATCGCGTGCATTTCAGGAAAGAGAGCCTTTTGGAGCCATGGCATTGTCAGTAACCATAAGATAGCACTTTGTGGCCAGCCCTCTCCAGTCATTTGTAGCCATTGACTCTGTCACAACAAAGCTGACCTGTCAGCTGTCCTTACATTTCAACAGCAACATATTGAACCTGGTTCAATAGACACTTGGCAATGTCATTACTACAACAGAGGACTTATGTGCAAATGCCTCTCATTCTATTTCACATCAGCTGAAGCCTCTGGGTCATCTGCAGTACAAGGGCAGACTCAAATAGAACGTATTTTGATAATCTAAATGTAAAGGTTACCAATACATAATCCGCTACAGCCAGACTTTCCCTGCATGAAAAAGATATGGTTAGTTAGAATGCAAAGAAGAGCAACTAAGATGATTAAGGGCCTGGAGATTAAAACATATGAAGAATGGTTGCAGGAATTGGGTATGTCTAGTCTAGTGAAAAGAAGGACTAGGGATGACATGACAGCAGCATTCCAATATTTGAGGGGCTGCCAAACTACCAGAAGGTAACACAAGAAACAATGGATGGAAACTAATCAGGGAGAGAAGCACCCTGGAATTAAGGAGAAACTTCCTAACAGGAGAACAATTAACCAGTGGAATGGCTTGCCTTCAGAAGTTCGAGGTGCTCCATCACTGGAGGCATTTAAGAAGAGACTGGACAGCCACTTGTCTGAAATGGTAATGGGTCTCCTGCTTGAACAGGGGCTGGACTAGAAGACCACCAAGGTCCCTTCCAACTCTATTTGTATTCTGCATTCTATATACTAACAGAAATTGTTAGGAAACGTTCTTGTTCATCATGACAGAGCTGACTATGAGCACACTGAGCCAGCATAAGAGAAGTGATTGGTCCAGAGTTACTAAGCGCACTTCTAGGCTGACATAGAATGAACATTTCTGAATATGCTACTGTCCTTGAACATACTTATGTTCTCTACTTCCCAGTTCACACAACCTGATAATCAAATTGCAGGTATTCCATTAAAATGCTCCACTAATGGGAAGCAATTCAGGTAAATGGCTATATGGATGGAGTTCCACTCATATAGCTTCCAAAAGTCATAGACAATAGCTTTGGCCATTTCATAAGGACTGTGTGGGTTCTCCTAATAAGATAAATATTTCCAGTGTGTGCACACAGTGGTTGAGTAAAGCACATTTAGATCAGGACAGAAACAATTCATTTTTTTTCAATCTCCAAAACAATTTACAAGATGGATCTGGATCCTCAAATTAGAGCAGTGGCTGCCAGTTGCTCCAAAATTGATTGATTGATTTAATTTATACACCATCTATCTCACTCTGCAAAGCGACTCTGGATGGCTTATGATAAAAACTGCTAATATTAACAACACTAAATAAATGAAAAAAACAAAGGCAAGGACAATGCAGTGGTGGCATTTTCTATTCATCCAACAGCCACCTACAGCACAGAGCGTCCCCGTCAGGACCCTAGGTCTATAGCAAAGTAGGTTTTTACATCCTTCTGGAAGACCAAAAGGGTGAGGGCAGACTCAGGTGGCAAAAGCTGGGAGCCACAGTAGAAAAGGCTCTTTCCCTATTCCTCACGAGCCAAAACATTTTGATTAATGGGGTCTGTCTGCAGCCTTTTGTTGGATTGAGTGGGAGAGGCCAATTTGCCTTATCCTAGCTAAAGGTTAATTTATAGTTTCTTTCCATGTCTTGACTGCAATGGTAGAGCAAAGTTTTCCTGGGTGCATCAATTGGATGAAGCTACAGAGGGATTTCTGGCTATGCATTTGCTTTTGGATCAAAGTGTCTGTTTGATGGAGGCCATGGGAGGCTGACAAAGCTGAGGTCCAAGTCCATTGACAGATTTTTTTGTAAATAGCAATTCAACCCAGATGGGGAGATAGCTATTAAAAAGCACTTCAAACAGACTTCTCCTTAATTAACTCAGGAGCAAGAGAGGCTGGGAAATTCCTCTTACAGTTTCCAAGGCTCCGGATTTTCCCCATAAAACATATCTTGTTGTAAACCATGTCATTCTTGCTTCCTTGTTTTTGACAGCTTGGCCCCAAGCCTATGTAAATCAAGCAAAATAGCGTCATGAGAAAAATGACAACAGGCCAATTACTAGACCATCCAGGCTATCCAAGGCAAGGGACATAATGCACAGTACACATTTTTTTTGCAACGTACTTGAGTTGGGTCTCACTGGGACAACACTGGGAACAAAAAGGAAAGTTTAAAGTCTGGCTGTGGGACTTAGGAATATGACACCTTTCCTCTGGGTGTGCACAACTCCCAGGGAGAACTGCAGCCATCTGTTGGTCAACAGCCATCAGGAACTGCAGACTCAGTAGATCCTTCCAACAGAGAGAACCACCTAAGAATCAAAACCCTGCCAAGTAGCGTGCAAAAAACAAGGCAGTGAAGGGTAAGGCACTGTATAGCGGACATTAATACAATCGAGTGAGTCCAGAAGTATTTCACTAGAAGAGTACTACACTCCTCTGCTTGCAACAGAATACCCTATATCACCAGGCTTGAGATTTTGGGCTTGGACAACCTTGAACTACGCCGCCTATGGTTAGACTTAAGCGTAGCACACAAAATTATCTGCTCCAATGTCCTACCAGTCAGCTTCAACCACAACAATACAAGAGCACACAACAGATACAAACTTGATTGCAGAAAGTACGACTTCAGCAATAGAGTGGTCAATGCCTGGAATGCAGTACCTGATTCAGTTGTTACATCCTCTAACCCCTACTCCTTTAACCGCAAACTAACCACTATTGACCTCACCCCATTCCTAAGAGGTCTGTAAGGGGCGTGCATAAGTGCATAATAGTGCCTACCATCCCCGTCCTATTGTCCCCATTTATTCGTACCTATTTCCTGTATTCTTACTCATGTTTATACTTACACCTATTATCTTGTAAGCGATTGACAAATCAAATCAAATAAATAAATAAATAAAATAACTCAGATGCATCATCGTAGTGTCAGGAGGGAGCAAGAAGCAACTGAAACTGATAGACACTTCTCCTCATCAGTTTCCTATCGCTTAGGAAAGCCTGCTGCTTCTCCTACAATCCATTCCTCAATACTGCACCTGTCAAGGGCAACGTTCATTTTTAATGAAAAGCTAGCTCCAAATGCTGGCATGTCCATCTGCCAGTTATAGGCGATCACGGCCTTTGCTTGCCACATTCACTTTGAAAGTGTGGGAGCCCCTGTCAGGTTCATCTGCGGCTTTCACTTCTCAGTCCCTGCAGTCCGAGAGAGCCGCCCTGCCGTCTTTCCCAGAGGTTTGGAGGAGAACCCACCCATTTAAGCACCCATTTAAGAACCCACCCATTTAAGCAGCGGTACTTTTTTTAAAATCACTTCTAGTGTGGAGAACTGTTGCTGAGTAATTTCGGTGCAATGCAGCATCATGTCTCTTTAAGCTCAGGATACTTGCGGGCTGGTCAAAGTGAAATTTCTCTCTCTCTCCCTCCCTCCCTCCTCCCTCCTCCTCTCCTCTCTCTCCCTCCTTCCTCCCTCCTCCTTCTTTTACAAAGTCCTAGTTTTACTCATCTGAAACCCAGCCCTTGCTGTACAACCCTCAGCTGAAATACACCCACCTACAACTCCTCCTAACTTTAAAATCAGCAACCCCAAATGAAACCACATTAATCAGCAAAGGTTTTTTTTCCTCTTTTCTTTTTATAACTCTGGTGAGCTAAGTATTTTTTTTTCTTTATAGGCAAAAGACTACGGCTGGGAGGTAGTATTTTAAAATAGACATCTTGCAGAAAAGCCTCTGGCAGAGAAAGGATCTTATACCGAAGGAGTTAATCAGAGGCAGAGCCCAATGCAGTAGTTCACACTCGATCCATTACAATAATGACTGAATCTCAGAAAGAAGCGGGGACATTTCCACCCAGTTAAACAGTGTCTGCTGATGCTGTAGGTTTAATTCAGTGTTTCAGTAAATCATCCACAGACAAAGAACAACATGCAGAGTGAGAGAGCCTTTGAATCTACTCACTGTGCAGCAAGGCATGAGTGTGGTGTCGTTCTCCAAGCAGTCCTTCCACAGCTTTCAGCAGAGCAATGTGCTTTTCACTCCCATCTCAAGCAATCCAGCATTTGGGGAAAGGAGCTGGGGAAAAAAAGTGATGCTTCAGCCAATTAAATCATCTAAAGCCGCCATCCACTCCACAGGAGACCATTCCTCTGTCGTGCCTTGGCTGCAGACGCAGGCATCAACCAATAAGGAAGACCAACATCTGAAAGTGCAGAAAGGAGTCTGGCATGCCAATTGCATGCAAGGCTCTCTGTGACTAACCAGCCTAGAGGAAACTCTTAGCTTCTGGGGGTGTGTGGAAGAGGGAGTGTGACAATGGGAAGCATGGATTCACTCCCAGATAGTAGGCAGATCTGGAAGAGTTTAGAGGGACACAGAAACAAAGAAGATAGTTGGCTTTTTACTCTGTACAGAGCCACTCATTCTGTAATCGTGTTTTATGCCCAAGGGAATGTGATTCCTGCTGCCTGCTCCCTTAAGGTTTCCAATGGCAGACAGTGAGTGGCTGTGTTCTTCTTTCATTCAGCTTATAAACTACTTTCTACCACTTACCCTAAGCAGTGTGCGCTCTGTCCATAACAACAATTAAAGCATTACATGGTTCCCATTACACTGAGGAAACATTTCCCAGCATGGATAATCACAGTTGCTGCTTTTCACTGCTCTTTCTTGAATACAACCCCATGAGCATCTCTTAAGATTGTGGAGAGATTCATAAAGAATACTGCAGTTTGCCATTGCATTAAGCCAAGACTGAACATGCTTAGCGCAATATGTGGATCCTGCTTGTGTCATGCTGTAGAATGTGCTTAAATGTGGAATATGCATGCAAATGGTAGGCTGGGCCAGAGTAGCTTTACAGAACATATTGTCTTTTAACAATCCTCAAACAGAAAGGAAGGCAAGGAAAAAGGGGGGAAATACAAGGAGATGGATAACTTTAAATAAATACCTCCCCCTTAATTTTTTTTAAAATTTGAATATGTGTTTTCATACAAAATGGCTCTAATCTCTGTCTCTTTCTTTTCTCCCCTAAATACAATCTCCTCTGTCCATAGGTGGTATTCAGCAGGTTCTGACCAGTTCTGGAGAACTGGTACTGGAAATTTTGAGTAGTTCAGAGAACCAGCAAATACCACCTCTGACTGGCCCTGCCCCCATCTATTCTCTGCCTCCCAAGTCCCAGCTGATTGACTGGGTCTTCTTTTGTTGCCCTGCACAGGAGAACGGAGCTGGAAAGCAGGTTAGTGGGGTGGGGAAGGAATGGAGATTTTGCAGTATCCTTCCCCTGCCACACCCACAAGCCACGGCCACAGAACCGGTAGTAAAAGAATTTGAATCCCACCACTGGTCTGGAGAAGTCTTACTGATCATGTTCTGAGAGATCCTTTTTAGTTTCTTAGGACTGTGGATAGGACAAGATTATTGTTTTTCTTTGGCCTATGACAGGAGACCCCAGCCCCTGGGCCACATTTGGTCCAGGAACTGGGCCATGCAAGCAGCAGGCAAGTGTGCGAGTGCACAGAGCTCCATTTGTGTGAGCAGGGCACACATAAAACCACCCCCTCTCCCCGTCGCTGCTGCCACTGCTACAGGTCCACAAAACCAGAAATGTTGGGGACCACTGGCCTGTAATATGTACTTTAGATCCTTGTTGATCTAGATCAGGGGTCTCCAAACTTGGCAACTTTTAAGACTTGTGGACTTCAACTCCCAGAATTCCTCAGCCAGCAAAGCTGAAGTTGAAGTCCACAAATCTTAAAGTTGCCAAGTTTGGGGACCCCTGATCTAGATTATTAAAATCTATTAGAGGAAGACAAGCAGGGTGAGCTCCAAGAAGTAGTAAATGTATCATTAAACCTTGGAAAAAAATGGTTTAGCCTCTCCTAAAGAAGACACCCCTTAGCTCCATTCTCCTGTGCAGGGAAACAAAAAGAGTTAGTTGAGAACAAATATCTTATCACAAATATTCCTTAGAGGGTGGCAGCTGATCATCTTTATAAATTTTTGGAAGATACAGATTACCTGGATCCAATCCAGTTGGCTTTTGAACCTAATTTTTGTATCAAAAGCATTTTGGACACTGTGCCAGAAAGTTCTATGGCAAAGATTGGAAGAATACAGTTCTGTTTGTCCTCCCGAGTTTTTCTGTAACCCTTGGCCTTACTCACTAAAATTATCCACTGAACAGTTATATGAGTTGTTACAGGAAATGTACTTTTATGGTTCTAATTCGACCCCCAGGATGAGTCTTCAACATCTTCATAAATGATTTAAATGAGCGAATAAGAGTCAAGGGATATCATTTGCAGATGGTATGAACTGTGTAACATCTCAGAAAACTAGGCTCATGGTTCAAAAGGATCTTGTAGACTTGAGCATTGGGCCCTACCTGACAAAATGCAAGTCAGTGGAGAGAAAGGGATATGAAGGGATATCCCAAAGCAGAGGGGGTGGATTTATTCTACACAGCAACTGGATTGTTCTATGTTGTTCTTGGGCTGGGCCTTTGGTTTTATGGTGTTGAGGAATACCTGCTGGGAAGTGAAGGCTACTGAATCAGTGAATTAGCTATTGAGCTAGTAGACGTGCCAGAAAGTATGAACTGGTTCTTTATTGTGGGTGTCTATGGAAGTAGGGCTATACAGATTGACAATAGTTGGATGTTACATTCCAACAAATAATAAGAATAGGGAAATGTTCTGGGTAGAAAATATATGTTCTATTAAATAGTATGGCTAGATAAGTGAATCAGACCAAGTAGTTTAGAAAAAATTTAACTGGATAACCGGGAACCCCAAGAATCAATAAGAACCAATATAAAGGGAAGAGAAGTTCTGAATGCCAGATAGACCAGGTTTTAGTAGTGTCAAGGGTGGATCTTGGAAAGAAATGGACATGGAGGAGAATAACCTAGAATTAAAGCAGAACAACTGCAGGAAGAGAAAATACAAATTCTATATGGAAAAATATTAGAAGAAGGATACAAATTTTCAGAAGAGTGATAATGGACATAAAAATTAGGATTTGGAAGCTGCTTGGAATACAGTGAAAAGAATTGAATGACAGATAAGCAGTATTTTTGAAATAGCAAAAATTCAATCTAATGCTGGAATGCAGATGCTCCTTGCTTGCAACAGATCACACAACAGCTTTTGTAACAAGCATGTGGCTGCAATTGTACTATCTTTTCTGCTGATGAAAAATATTTTAGTGCATTTTAATACTATAACTTATTAACTTTGGAAAACTAATATCCGTAAATATGGACCTAAAGATACCTGTATTTGAATTGCCTTTAGTAGAAAACCTGGACTGAAATTCAATGTAAGGTATTCATTCGTTGAACATCTTTTTAAAACCTTTTCTGGGGAGTTATCACTCACTGCTGCCATAGTAGGACAGTGTAAGAAGATGGCTCAAAAGAAGAAGAAAACCCACAGAAATCTGTCACAATTTATCACCTGCCATGGAGAAGCAGAGACCAATGGCCCTGCTTAGCTTCTGACAGTGACATCAACCATCACCTTCAGTGATGGAATTAATAGGGTGCTGGGCCTTCTATAATAGAATAGCAGCTTTCCTATGTCCAAGTCCAGACAAAATCAAGCTTACTTATGAGGTTTAAATGGACTCTTATTTTGTATAGATAGCCTTCACTTACCAATTGCCTCATAAACCTCATAAACTTAAGTTTTTACATAAGTTTAAACTTCATAAGCTCACTTATGAGGTTTAAATGGATTCTTACATTGTATAGGTAGCCTTCACTTACCAACTGCCTCAAAAACCTCATAAGCTTAAGTTTTAAGTTTATGAGTTTAAACTTCATAAACTTATGAGGTTTAAACAGACCCTTATTTTGTATAGGTAGCCTTCACTTACCAAGAGCTGCAGTGCTACAGTGGTTAGAATACAGTACTGCAGGCTACTTCTGCTGACTGCTGGCAATTTGGCAGATCAAATCTCACCAGGCTGTAGGTTGACTCAGCCTTCCATCCTTCCAAGGTGGTGGGTAAACTGAGAGCCAGATTGTTGGGGGGCAATCGCTGACCCGTAAAACGCTTAAGAGAGGGCTGTAAAAGCATTGTTAAGCGTTATATAAGTCTATACTATTGCTAGTGCTATTTAGCAGCTGTTCAAAATTACAAGAGTGATGAAAAAAGTGGGCTGTCAAACTTGTGGCTGTTGTGACATCCTGGGAAATGTAGTTCAGTTGTCTCACAATGGACCCACATTTAAGGTCACCACCCCAGTCACTACGATTGCCATTTGCCTGGTTTCTGATCAGCAAAAAATCAATGGGGAAGCCAGGATAAAGTAGCAAGTTGTAGTCATGTGATGTACTTAACCTGAGGTTATTCATGTAATGACTGTGTTGCTTAGCAAGAGAGTTGTCCGTTCCAATCAGTGATCAGAAGAGTGAAGACTATCTCTAAATGTAAAATCTTCATGGTTTATTGAATAAACTACAACTGGCTGAGCTCTCACAGCAAATGTTTTTTGCCCTCCCCTTAGAATAAGACTTATGAAATCCCCAGCAAAATACCTGGTAGTGATTCATCTATAGCTCTATTTCAAGTTTATAAACACGAATATAAAGATGGGATTTAAAAATCTTGTCATAGAATAAGATGACCTGACAAGCTGTTTACATTATAATGAATCACACAGGAAAGATGCCAACTTAAAGCTTGATGTCAATATTTAATTGAGTTACTTTTTATATCGCTAAAAATAATTCATTAAAATAAGACTATATATATATACACACACACACACACCACAAACAACTGTACAATGGAGGAAACACTGAAATTTCACTGTTATCGCGAACACACAGTCATAACAGCAACACTTAATG